>KZ062819.1:34873-79918 GCA_002091835.1 Anopheles maculatus
ATCTCCAACCCGAGGTTCAGTGCCGCATGCTCGATCCTTTGGTAAGCTTCTGCTACATAGGAGAGCCTCAAACCAATTATGTCTATGTCATCAGCGTATGCCAAGATGTCTAGGAGTGACTTATAGAAGATGGTCCCCGAAGTTTCCACCTCCGAGTCTCGGATGGCCCTCTCTAGCGCCAGATTGAATAGGAGGCAAGCAAGCCCGTCTCCCTGGCGCAGACCCTTGGTGGTAGCAAAGGGCCCTGAGAGTTTTCCATCCACCTTCACCTGGCATGTGATGTTGGTCATTGTCATACGTACAAGCCTGGTAAGCTTGGCCGGGATTCCAAATGAGCTCATTGCGTCGTATAGTTTTACCCTGTTTTATGCTGTCGTATGCGGCTTTAAAGTCAATGAAAAGATGGTAGGAGTGTAGCTGCTGCTCCTGCTCCGGAATCCTCTCTGATAGTTTCCAAATATCTCTTCAACGAATGGGACAAGTCTGTCTTGAATTATTAGGGATAAAATCTTGTAGGCGGTATTCAACACCGTAATACCCCTGTAGCATGTAGTTATCGTCAGCTTATTCTACACACTTTCCGTCCTTCTGGGCAAGGTACAGTATGTTAGCCATTATTTTCATGTAGAGCAACCAAACGTCCAAATTCTGGTGAACAGTATTGCAGGTAAGGATGTTGTTCAAAATCCCAGCAAGGAAGAAAGATTGAAATAAGCGTTGCAATTGGAGTAAAGAGCATCCGAAAGAATCCAACGAGTTGCGCAGGTTTGGTAAACTATCGCTGGAATCGCGCTAACCTGGTAATTGTCGTCTTTCCTGCTGGCGACCATACTATCCAATCACATTCGAAGATCGATCGCACCAATAGCTCTGATGGGAAAATACTCGGTTTATACCGAAACCGCACAAAATTCCTCTAGAGTAGTGCCGAAAAATGAAGCCCAAAGGGAATCATGTTTTAATACTAATTTGTGTAGAAAAGGAATAGAAGTAAACCAATGAGAAGACCGGAAAAAAGAATCCTGTATTATAATATGGTAGGTTCTACATTAAAGATAGGATTTAAACCAAGCAAGGACAAGACACTCCAAGCCAATTCTCTCGCCCGCCAATCAGCAAAGGAATTGGTCAATCGAAATACTGTCTTAAAATTAGTATAGCAAATGAGGAGAGTTTGGCAAAGCAATTACTAGCGGCAGCCCTTTCCCCTTCTTTGCACTGGAAACAGACATCCAGGTTTCGCAACCGCCGGAAAGGATACGGAAAGAAAGGAACCCACTGAAAATACAATATTCCAGATGTACTTGATCTGTACTTTCGCTATCAAGCTACATGGATAAAAAATTGAAACGGAAACTGTATACACTTGCATAATAACACTTTACTTCTTCTCTTATACCAGGTGCACACACTAATAAACTATACACAACAAATGCAAAAATACGCCTGCACTCCCACTGATACCGGACGATTAGTTCTGGAGGAAGATTACATCATCGGCAATGATGCTGGTAGTGCCGCG
Organism: Anopheles maculatus; assembly: GCA_002091835.1. Lineage (NCBI taxonomy): Eukaryota > Metazoa > Arthropoda > Insecta > Diptera > Culicidae > Anopheles > Anopheles maculatus. The sequence continues at coordinate 36,396 of KZ062819.1, forward strand.
TTGTTTGCCTTCCTGGTCCGTTATTTCGCCGTAAGTTATCTTGCCGGTAATCATCGTACGCTGTCCTTTCTTCAGGTAGGACATTACCGCATCCCGAAGACCCGGTTTGAAGACTACCACCCGATGCCAGTCCGTCTTCTGCATCCAGTCACCCGATTCGTATCTGTATGTAAAACAGAATGAGATGGTAAGTTCTGTAAAGTGCAACAGATCAACCGTCGCGGTCTATGTTCGATCCACATTTACTTGTAGTTGGAGTGTGTCGCTACGGAAAACATGACCACCGGGTGCTCATCATTGCCGCGCCGTTGTGGATCCGCACCAACGCGTCCTAGCAATGTTACGGTGTTTACAGCTGGACATTAACAGAAAGAAAAACGATACGGACGATAAATGAATTGTAATTGTATGTTCAGATAGAGCTATAGCTGTTAGCTGACTGTGCAACGCCAGCCATTTTGCTTACTTTTCTCTATACGTGTAGGATCTGTACAGTATGCACGATGTAGTCCATTTCGTGCAAACAACTTGCCAATCTGGAACAACTATAAAGTAAATGTGTTGAAACGAGTAATTTCATAAAAATGCTGCCAGTATTACTTACGCTAGAGGCAATCATATCGAAAGCTGCTGAATCGGTTGTCTCGCGCTAAAAACGTAAACAAATATGCCACTGTCAAAAATGCCGGTCGTTGCAAAACTATTGAAAGTAACCCTTGAGAGAGCCACGCGTTTTCTCTGTTTCAGTAATTGCTTTTTTTTACTTACTTCGCGGGTTTGATCTGTTTCCGCCAGTCAATTCAATATCGTGGCTTTTTTGGCGGTTTGAGCCTACCACGCCTTTCTCTGTTCATGTGGACGGCGTCCTGAAAGCAAACTTTATGGCCACTAGTGCCCACTCTCATGACATTCGGATACGGAATTTTATTTATTTTATTTCAGATCTCGTATCTCAGGTCCCAATTCTCAGATCCCCGATCTTGTCCATATCATGTGCTGCCATTGCCAAACGTGTTGTTATTTTTTTGCCATAGTTATTGCTTTCATTTCTAGGATACGCCTCCATGGCCTGGAACCTTTTCACAACCGTTCACGGAACAGGTTTGCCCCAACGGCTGGTGGAATAAAATAAGTCAAACACAACTGAACTGAACTGTATATTATTTTCCCCTTAAAACATAATCAAATATACATCATCTCTTTGAGGTCGATGTTGCGTAGGTAATCCTATTGCGCAGAATCTAGCATTTTTTGCTTCAAGCCAACCACCGACCCTTTGTCCAAAGTTTTCTTCTTCTTCGTGTTGACATTCATCTCTACATCGTCTGATTCTAGCGATCGTTTGGAGGGCTGGGGGAAAAAAACGCGAACAAATCAAAGATAACTCAAGCAACCATTAAACGCCGGCCTCATTCTACACCGTTCTTACCTTCTTTACAGCTGGACTAAGGGTAGCAAAAACAAAATTTCGTGCTTTCGCCGTCAACAGTGTACTGGTGGTGCCTTCCGTTTCCGGTATCAAGTTCGCCAGTTTGTTGAGAGTTTCTTGATCACGGGAAAGAAACGATGCTTTATGGCCCTGGTGAAATAGAAACCCAAAAAAGCGAAACATGATATGCAAAGAAAGTAAAGCAATGAGAAAGTAGCAGAGAGAGCAACAACGTACATGTAGGATGGTGGAGTTTGAGATCAGGAACGGATTATCCTCCTTTATCACCATGGTAGATGCGGCACTTTTCCTTACGATCGTAATTTTCTTCTTTCCACACGAATTAGTACTTCCCGACTGTTGTATGTTTTCCTGCTGCTCGTCGCCGGCTGTGATCGTTGTGTCGACCGGATTCAGTAGCGTAGTTGCCGTCAAATCAACCGCGCTGAGATCGATGTTTTTTTCCTTGAGCAACAGATTTCGTTCGTGTCGCATCTTGCGCCAGTTTAGTTCCGTCTCATCGTCGTCACTGCCGTTCGCTTCCGCCTCGCCACCTTCCTCGGTGGTCTTATCGTAATCCAAGCTAAACGTTTTCTCAACATTTTTCCACCGGAACTGTCGCTCCCGTCCAACGCCATCCTTTTCTTCGTCCTCGAGGAAAACTTCCTTCAAATGTTCCAGCTCACGGTCGTCCTGGTCGAGCATCTGACGGTTGTGTATTTTTTCTAGCTCCCGCTGCAGCTTGCGCTGATCGTATTGCTCCTCATCGGCAAGCTCCAGATCGTACTGATCGAGATCTCGTTCATCTTCGTCTGCGCTACCCCATTCCGATTCGGAAAGTTCCGCCTCGTTCTCGACAAACTTGGCGCTCATCTGTTGCTTTTCTTTCTTCGTCAGTCTCACCTCCACTTCGTTCTCTTCCGAATCATAATCCATGTACCGTTCAGCTTCCTCTCCTTCGTCATCTTCACCATCGATACCATCGTCAGGATGCTGATCATCGTCCAGATCGGACGCTTCATCGGCAGTAAGGCGCTCCTTCTCACATTCGTCAACTTTATCATCCTCATCGTCGGATATGTTTAAATGTTTTCTTTTATGCTTTTTGGTTTTGCTCTTGGTCTCGATTGCTTTCTGCTCCGTTTCATCATCGGACGAATCTAGCCTTAATCGGCCACCAACACAAATATCGCTATCATCGTGTACCGATTCTTGCTTATCGATACGCTCCGACTGAAGTGTCGCCGAATCATTCGCAGCCTTATTTGGCTCATCTGCCTGAGTTTCAAATCGTCCCGAGCAAAGGTCCATCAGTTGCGATTCACCGATAGGCTCCTGATTCTGTGTGTAAAGCGATTCGGTATTTGGTTGGCTTATATGATCCAGACCGCCAGGATGATCTTGTGAAAGCGATAGTGGAGCGTTGTTCTGTGTGTTCTGTGGCAGTTGTGTGGCAAATTGTCCCGAACAGAGTGCCATCAAATCGTCTTCGGCCACATCTGCGCCTTCATTCGGTCCATCATCTTCCCAAAGCATTTCATCATTTTGCTCGCTGTTAGTGCTAAATTCGGAAGTAATATTGAAGCCTGCAGAATGAAAAAAAAAAACAAAAAGTTGAATTCACTACCAAGATGTCGAAGCGATAGTACGAAATTAAGAGGATTCCGAAACGGAAAATCAACCACTGACCAGATGACGGAGCAGCAGCAGGTACACTCCTACCATCTCTACCAACGAATTTAAAGCCACTTAGAACTCATTTGGCATTCTGGCCAAGCTAACCAGGCTTGTAAGAATGACTATGACCAACATCACATGTCAGGTAAAGATGGAAAGAAAATTCCCTAGGAATTTTGCTACCACCTGAGGCCTGAGCCTGGGAGACGGGCTTGTATCCCATTCAATCTGAGGAGGTAACTTCGGGCACTATCTTCTAGTAGTCAAATCAAATATTAACATATGCCGACATTATTGTTTTGAAGGTCTCCAGAAACTAAACGATGGATTGTGCAGGCTGATGGTGGCACACCTCGAGATTAACGAAGCAAATGCCAAATTGATGGTGGCACAACAAATACTGAACTTAACAAGAGGTGATGTGCAGATAGGTAACAGCACCTTTGAAGTCAGCACCGATAACAACATAAGCGTCGCAGTACGCCCAAAGGTGCTGTCTGCCAACCGGTCATACTACAGTCTGAGGAAACTTCTCCACTCAAAATATCTTTCGCGACGGACGAAGCTAGGACAGTATCGAACCTTAGCAGTCCTAGTACTGTACATATATTCCAATCTTCTTAGCCGTGTTTGAGAAGAAGATACTCAGAAGCTTTTTTGGACCCGTATGTATGGAAGGACAACGGAGGACCCGTTACAATAGCGAGCTCTACGAGCTGTACGGTGGCCTCGCCATCGTGCAACGTATTAGACTCTCCAGCCTCTGGTGGGCTGATCATGTTATGAGAATGGCACCGGACGACCCTGCCCGTAAAGTCCTTTTAGGCCGTCCACATGGACAGAGGAGGCGTGGTAGGCCCAAATTAAGATGGCGTGATGGCGTTGAGGCCAAGACCACGAAGCGACTGCTAAATGTGTTACTGATCTCTTTTTAATTATCTTTTTTTTTTTTTTAGAAAATCATGTCTGTTTTCTAGCTGATCTGGTTTAGCACATTCTGACGATGGTGGAGAGGCAAAACAAAAAGTTCAACGACTTCCGATATCGTCTGTCTCTTGCAAGACCAGAGCAGGCCGATCCTATATTCTTTTTCTCGGGAGAGGACGATATTTGATCACTTCTGAATCGACTATAATCAGTGATCAAAAAGTGCCTTACGAATACCAGCTCCGTAGTTTAGGAACAGAAATGTTTTGACTATTTTTTCCTTACCTGTTTCAAATTTCATGATTAAGATGTTAAGTTTTGTCTTTACATTAGAAGGGAAGGAAGGATCTGCTACGACACAGGACTGTCGCTTGAAAAATCGTTAAAGACAGTCCATTTTTTGTTAACGTATACGTTATGACATCATACATACCATCAGATACGGTGGATGAAGGATATGTTGTTGCCGTTTCTGGTTGCTTCAAATGATCTTCCTTCGCTGGCGGATTATCATCATCATCATCATCCGAATCTTCAAATGCTTTAATAATTCTTCCAGTCTTTTTTACACCACCTTCAACGCCCGGCTTATCCTTTTCATCCTCTTCGTCCTCCTCAGAACCGGAACTCTCTGCTTCTTCAGACCCGTCCCCGTTGGATGTTTGATTATCGCTCAACAATTCATTCTGCTGTCCCGCAGCAGGCGTTGTTTCCTCGTCCGATTCCGACTCATCCTCTTGTTCGTCGTCCAGCAGTTCTTCCTCGTCCTCTTCATCGTCCGTTCCATCGGCCTTTTCTAGGTCTAGCTTTTTAGCAAACTCAGCTTCCCGCTTTCGAATAAGCTCTCGCCGATTGTCGTCTATCTTTTCTTTTAGCACTTGCTTCAGCTTCAAGTATGCCGCTCCAGGCACCGGTTCTTTGTTTATCAGCGGACGTTCCTCCTTCGCAAACAGTGGCACAGTGTCCAGCTGTACGATACCAGTGCTTAAGATGCCTGCGGTTTTTTTGTTCGCCGGTGAGGTAGGGTTTTGACCGCTCCCACTACACTTGGCTAACCGCTCGAACAGAATATCGACGCCGGAAGGTGCTTTTGGCTGCACTGTCCCACTGTCCAGATCAATTAGCATGTCCGAACTGCCACTGAGTCGCGGACAGGGTGGAAGTTTCAAATCCGCCAACAAGGCCGCCTTTTTAGTTGCCAACATTGTGCTGCGTGATGAAAACGCGTCGTAATTAATCTCCGGGTCCGGTTCCGGGTCCGGTGCAGAGGTGGGACAATTTTCTGCATCCTTAAAAGCGTCCATCATCTGCTCCATATTATCAGACGTTCGATTAACTATTTCATCTATGGGATCGATTTGTTCTACGCCCGGTGTGTTGGCTGTATCGGTTCCGGATGGAGGTGTAATATCGTCGGACGAGTTCTGTTTGTCTGACGGTTCATCAACGGCATAACTATCCTCAAGCATTTCCGATTCTTTTTCCTGCAACCTTGCATCATCTGGCATCGATTCCGGTGCGACGCAATCCTGCTGTTTGTTGTCAATCTTCTCTTCTGCCGTGCCATCATTTTCCGGTTCCGGGTCTGAGGTTTCACTTTCAGATTTGAAAAATTGTTGCGATTCTAGCTCACGCTCCTGAAGCTTTCTGGCAAACTCTTCCAATTGCTGTGCGGTCATACGAATCGACTGGTTCGTTGAAACGCTGCTGCCCGTACAGTCGCGCAACGGGTCAGGCTTGCAGATCGTTTTTCTGGCGCGGAATTCTTCGAAGGAAAACACTTTCGTACGATGGTACGGAACATCGATATACTTTTCGCGGGCCATTCGCTGTGATTCGCTTTGGATTATTTGTCGGTCTTCCATCGCTTTCTGTGCCGTCATCTGTCGGGAACAAACATACAAATTTTAAACTTTGTGCTGTAAATTAACATCGTCCACATACCTTACGGGCCGATCGCGCGTTTCGATGCAAACCTTCGCTGGATTCGTCTTCGGAAGAGGCTGATGCAAGCTTTCCCGAATCGGTCCGGACAGGAGGCAGTACATGCTCGTCGTCATCATCATCATCATCATCATCGAAAAATAAATTAAGCTACGGATAGAAATTGAACTTAGAAAGGAACAGATGGGGTAACAGGGACAGAGAGCAACTTACGCTGGCCAGTATGTCCCGAGCAGTTCTAATTTCGCCGGGGGACTTCGCTTTAGCTTTTGTGTCGTTTTTACGTTTGCGTTTTTGCTTTTCTTTCATTGCAGGGCGTGCTTCATCATTCGACTGTTCAGCATCCGAATCCGAAAGTACGCCCGACGAGGGTTTCGGTTTTCGTTTGATCTGTTTTTTCACTTTCTTTTTCAGCTCACTGTCGTCTTGCTCGCCTGAATCCGAATCGAGCAACGATTTCAAACGATCCAAATGGGCAGCGTTTGGCATTGATGGTTCACTTTCGCCTTTCCTTTGTATTGCAATTTCATCTCCATCGGAATCGCTGTCGATAATGTTTGAGAACTGTGATCTACGTATATTTGCACCACTGGCTGGCATATCCACCGATTCGTCCGAGGAACTTTTATGCTCGTTGCGTTTCGACACATGTTCATGCTGCTGTTTTCCAATTTCCGGTTCGTGGATGGTAGCTTCTTGAACTACCTCTTTCTCGGAAGCTGCCGTACCTTCGTCGTTCGGTTGACTATCTTCTCCCGAATCGCTATCACAACGGAGGGTATCGGTAGCGTGCAGTTCTGAATCGGAATCGTACTCCATGGTTGAGGCGGACGGTTGCGGACCACCAAAAAGATTACACACTTTGTAACAATAAGAATCTTTCTTTTTAGAAACAACTTTCCGAAGGATGCAAACACACGCGATGCATATTTCGTATTTTGTGGTTTATGAGCACTGTTTTCCCGCCCTCGCGAAGGAAACGTCAACGCACCGAACCGAACTGTCAAGCATGGTCTTGCATGGTTGCCCCAATCATTCTATTTTCCAGTGCCCAGCAATCATTTTTCCATTTATAGCCCATTTACACACGGTAGTTTTGGATGGTATTTCTATGGTAACTTCTGTCAAATCGATGTCAAATCGGTTTGACAGCTTTTACCACGGCATAGAAAAGTAAATTCGGCTCGACCTATGTATTTTGTGATACCGTCTGGTTAAAGCTGTCAAATGGCAATACAACTTAAACAAACAACAAACAATTTTATTATTGTTACTCTGTGGTTGCAAGTTGTGTGTTACTGTCTGTAATTGTAAAATACATCATTTTATACTGTGCAAACATTAGAAGACAAAAAATACCACGTATTTTCCTCCATTGCGTTTACACACATGGTGTGGTATTTTCTGTCAAACGACGCTGTCAGATGGAGTTTTGACAGAAGTTACCATAGAAATACCATCCAAAACTACCGTGTGTAAATGGGCTATTAAAATGTTTTTCGAAATCTATAGCCGCGTTTGCATTATAATTATTAATTTTGGTACATGCTTTTACTGTCGATTGTTCGATCATGTGTTGCCAATAAGCCAATTTACCTGCTTAGGATTCGCTAGCGGTTCATGCCGTGCTCATGATTTGTTCGATTGTCAAATACGTTTGTCATTTAACATCCTAATCTGGTGGGTTCGATCGTGACGTCTTCTCTGGCCGTCCTCCTATTGCAAAACCAAGCAACCAAACAAATGTTTTTGCTTTTTTGGCTAGTTGGTCCCCCATTTGGTCCCCTTCCTACACCCCCAACGCGGTCCTAGGAACTTTGCAAAGCGCTCCATTTTCGATCACCGATGATCCTTTCCAGTTAGATCAATTGTTTTGTGAAAATTGTGTGACAAGCAACGTGCGTACAAGAATGGCAGCTTACGAGCAGCTTTGGGATGTTTCCTACGAATATCTAGAAAAACATGCCGCATTCGTTAATTCCATTACAAGCCTAATGCTGGAAAGGGTACGTATGAATGCATTGCTGGCTAAATACGTTGCACACGCGTAACATTTACACCCTTCTACTTGCGATTCTTACTTTTTCTTTCCAACAGGCGAAACATCTTCGCGTAAGCCTGTTCAGCAATGCGTTGGAAAAGAGAGCTTTATTCCAGGAAGATTTCAAAGTGGCACACGATGAGCTTCAAAACATGACCAAAACGCTGCAAACGGTAGTGAACGATTGGAAAGATTTGTTTGCGGCGGACTCGTTTGCTTTCTGCAAGCAATCGGTAGCAGTTCCAAAGAAGATAGAAGAACCGGACAATGCTTTAACGTTCGATTACATCAAACCAAGGCTAGATTGTGAGTATCGCACGCACGTTAAAAATAAAAAAAAAACGTTACCTTATTGTTTGAAGCTTCTTTTGTTCCCTACTTCAAGACCAAGCAAACCAGAAAGTGAAGCTTGTTGTCACCTTCATCCCGCCAACAAGAGAAACCGGCATGTTTTACGCAATGGACGAATCGCGGAAGAATGATTTCCGTGACTATTTAAATCTGATACAAAAGCCGGACAAAACGCAGCTCAACGTAACACCCTCACCCGGTATGGTGTTTCTGGTTTATATCGACAATCTATGGAACCGTGTGGTTTGCAATGTGTCAGCGGATGACAAACACAGCCTCGAGCTCTATATGGTCGACTTGGGCGAAACACTGCCGTACGACGATCATGTGCCAAAAGCGAAGCTACCGGCCGAATTGTGCAAGTGGCCGGCGTTTGCGATCAGATGTGCGTTTACACCTGAAACTGCCTCACTACCATTCCAGCAGTACGATATTGTGGACTGTAGTGTGGTGGCAGTGGCAAACGATCTACTAACGGTGGAGCACGTCGTACAAAAGCGAGAAGCGCCAGATTATGCCATTACCAGGGACTCATTCACGAAGGCCGAGCTGGAACAGCTCGATGATATATCTAGCAGTACGACAAACGCCATGAAAGCTGTGCTGGGGTACATACCGCAGGATGACGCTATACTCTGCAAACACTACAATCCGGACACGAAGGATTGCTTTAAGGGTAGCAATTGCCGGTTACGGCACGAACCAAAGGACCCGGACGGTTGGACGGTCGAGAAGGATACGGTGTCCGTGTCCGTACCAGCACAGATGGAAATGCCGCTCCCGAACACGTACGTTACACTGTACCCGACCTGCATCGTTGATGTGGACCTGTTTTATGCGCAAATAACCGGGAATAAAGAAAACGAACGCCAGTACGAGCAGCTGATGTCTGCCATGAATGATCCGGATGCAGTGGCCAATTATAAACCGCTCAAGCTAATACCGGGTAAGTGGCGCTTTCCATCTCGGTTCCGTTCTGTTTAATCGAATAATTTAACCTTTCAGCGCTTGGCGAGCTGGTCATTGCCAAGTATGACGGTGTTTGGTTTCGGGCGATAGTGTGCGACGCGTACGATAATACGGTCAGTGTGTTTTACGTCGATTACGGCAATACGGCGACGGTTGGGACGAACGAGGTGCGCCGTTGGGAGGAACGCTTCAAGTATCTACCGTATCAGGCGGTGTGCTGCCGTATCGCTAACATACAGCGCGTCAAGCCGTGGCATCTGGAAGCGATTGAACAACTGCAAAGCTACATCTTGGATCAGCCCATCAAAACATTAATCATGTGAGTAGTGTGCAAACTGCTGATGGTTTTGTATGAATGTGGCGTACAGCAGGGTAGGGTCTGATGCATTTCTATTCGATACTCTTCATCCTCTTCTTCTTTGGCAACTATAACCTTTGGCCCGGTGGTAGATGCGACAGTGGCGCCGGTCTTCACACGGCAGGACCGGGGTTCAAGTCTATTCTGGGCCGTTCCCCCATAGTGAGGACTGACTATCCAACTATGCGGGGTAACAATAAGTCTAGTAAGCCAAAAGTGGCAGGAATCACACACGAATGACTGAATAGCTATTCCGAATGGAACACGGGGCAACACCATCACTCTATCTCAATATGGGTCTACCACGCCTCCTCTGTCCGTGTGGACGGACTAGGTCGTCCGGTGCCATTCTCATGAAATGACCAGCCCACCGGAACCTGGCTAGTCTAATACGTTGCACGATGGTGAAGCTACCGTAGCTCGTCGTCCTTCCTTGTCCATTGTCCGACATATCTTCTTTTTCTCTGGCTCTACAACCTCATTGCTTCGTAGTATTTTAACCTGTAGTTGCTGCACTCCATTTAGCCTATCTCCTTTCTATGTTGGATGTGGGGTAGATAATACCAAGATTCAAATCGCAACGCATCCAATTCGCTATTTCCGACTATTTCGTCGGTCCTTGTTGTTCCTGAGCCGACAAATGTCCTTTCTTGTTTCCTCAATGCTAGGTGACAATAGCATGAAATATCAACTGCAGGTGGAACCTCTAGCTTCTAATGACCCTATCGCGAGAGGACCTCTGGCTGCTAACTCTATCCTTATTTCGACAACAGGTCAGCTGAAGTTGTTTTGATGAAAACTTTCTCCCTGGTTCGTAATGCACTCTGATTTCTTGGAGTTCCCGCACAAGCTGATCTTCCCATCGTTTTTTTCTTGGTCCGGTCTCTCTTTACCCTTCTCGTCTGAGCCGTGCATCAGTTAGATATTTTTGTTTTTAAAGCGTACCACTCTTCACTCCTAGAAGTATAGTCATTTGCTGGTAGTAGTGCTTCGCCTAAAGCGGCCTCGAATGCCTGTTGGACATAACTGTTCTTTAGGGAGTCCATGTTGAAGCGAACCTGCATGTTAGCTTCGTCCGTATTGGCACGGGAGCGGGCGATTTCGCAAAGCATCAAATGTTGGGTGGCGCTCGATATGTGCTGACGTTTAACAGGCTGGACTATCTCCATCGGGTAACCAACACGTGGTCTATCGGGTTGGAAGTAGCTCCATCCGGGAACACCCTCGAGGTTTTGCAGATGTCTCGACAACCAAATTACTGCAAGCTGGACCAAACTGCTACCATTATCAATACTGTGCTCATGTATTGGCAATACATTTGCTCCCTACCGACTTTAGCATTGAAGTCTCCCAGAATGATTTTTAACGTCATACCCCTGGGCCATTAGTAATAGGATTTTCGTGTGGAGGCCGTAGAACGGGTCCTTCTCGTCCTCGTTCGACGTCAAGTTCTGCTCCACCATCTAACAACTACTCAAGCTTGGATATACGATGGAACAGCTTACCACTCTGCATGACGAGGACGTGACGGAATACGAGTAGAGTAGGAGACCCTGTGAAACGTTTTAAAAGGGCTCGGATCCTTTACGTATGCATGCAAACATATGATATGACAATAAGCAGCAATTCAATGCCGTACTCTCGCAGCTCCATCAGTCATCTAAAAAGCGTGTCATCTAATCGACGTTTCCTTTACTCTCCCTTTCAGTGACAACAAACATCCGTGGGAAGTGTTAATTTATGGCGAAGACGGTTATGATATCGGGAACGGATTGATCATCACCAAAATGGCGCTTCCGCGAAAGCCGGCACAATTTCATGAAGACTCTTACATCCCCGGTTGAGGAAAGGTCGCGGAGAGCCAAAACTGTACATGTATTATCGATCTCTCTCTCTCTCTCTCTCTCTCTCTCTCTCTCTCTCGTTAGTTTGTTATCGGTTAGTTGAATTTGTTTATTTCATTTATCTTTCCCTTTTTTTTTTGCCCCACTATTGACACAATTAAAAATTACGCTTATTAGAGTGCGGCCATTTAAATGATGGCGTACTGCTCGTACAGCAGTTCCCGGATTTTGTAATAATCCTCCGAAATGCAACCCTCTATCGTGACCCGGCCAGTGTCGACGCGGCGCAGCGCAACCGTCCCATTGCTGCACCACAGCACACCGCCCGAAAACTCCGACGCAATGTTGCTCTTCATCAGGATCTGCTTGAAATCGATCAGCTTCAGCTCGTTGATAAAGACGGGATTGTGCGGTGGGAGATCGTCCTGCGACAGTGGTTCCAGCGTCAGGATTTGCTTGTCAATCTTATCGTCCAGCGTATCAAGCTCTTCGTCCACCTCCATCCGTGTATTATCGACGCCGGTCTGTCCACCACCACTGCCGGCGTTTGTGCCTACCGTACCGGCTGCTGCTGCACCCGACTGTCCGATTGTTGCTGCCGGATTAACCGCAACCGTGCCACCATTGCTGACGGTTGCATCCTTTTCCGCCACCGTATCGATCCGCTTGTTGCGTATAACGATTTGCGCATCGACCCAAGCCACCTCCGCGTCTTTGCCCTTCTGGAACTCAAGCTGCGACACGAGCGCCTCGGTCAACCGTACCTGGTAGATGTGTGTTTCCGTCGTGGCATCGATAATTTCACCACGGTTCGGTGTAAACACGCGGGCACCAATGTTCTGCTGACAATGTTCCGCAATGTGTGTCGTGTTGGGGGCCGATCCACGCACCACCACTACCCGCCGGGGCCGCAGTTGGGAGAGAATTTTCAGCAACGATTCCCCATCGGATCGGCCCTCAAAATCGATAAACTGTACCTGGGCGTTCACTTCGATCGGTTTGCGCGACTGGACGCATTTGGTCGGTTTGTCTAGCAAGGACGCTTCCTCGTCCTTTTCCTTCTTGATGTCTTCCTGCTTAATGCCACCGTTTTCCTTGTTATCATCGGCACCGTTCGTTTCGCCTGGCCCAACGTCCACCATGCGATAGTCGTCCGGTTGGATGATTTCCCCGTACTCGTCGAACTTGATCTTTTCCTCGTGGAACGGAAACATGGCGTAGTTTTTCTTGCTCGATTTAAAAAATCCCGTATGCGAACGACCTTCCGGCCGCACCACGATATCGTGCTTACCGGTAATGACGTTCATCTCCAGCTCCGAATCAGAATCGGAACTGCTCTCGTCGAGATCGCGCTTCTTTATCGACCGGTTCAACTTCTCGCCCTCCGTTCGCATGTACTCTTCCAGCTCTGCTCCCTCCAGCTCTACCCGGCGCCTGATGTCCATATCGATCTTCCGCCCGTTGCCACCATTATCGATAAGATCCCGTGCCAGCGTACCCGGCGACGAACGGGCCGTAATAATAATGCTGTTGCTCGCGTTCGGTGCCCACTGGATGAAGAGTTCGCGCGAAAATCCACTCTCCATATCCGGTGAGCTGGCGAGCACCACCTTCGGGCTGGGCACCTTCGCCAAATCGGCCATCGTGTGACACAGCCGCAAATGCTTGAACGTGAACGGATTGTTACGGGCGCCTTCGAAGCTTTTCATCAGCTTGTCGCTCATCCATTCGATTTGACTTTTGGCAAATTCCACCACATTGTAGCTAACGTTGTTTAGCAACGCCAGCGAGTAAGCCATCAGGCCCGATTCCTTGTTCTTCCACAGCTGGTCCAGCATGTGCGCCAGCTCCAGCACGCGGCCCGCCGTATCGACCGTCACCAGCACGTTCCCATTGTTGCGCAGCGTTTGCAGAATGTTGGTCATAAACTTTTCGTCACGCGCCCGACGCCTTGCCTGCTGGTACCGGGCATTATACGCGTCCGTAATGAGCAACGATGGCCGCTGCAACTTTTCCAGCTCGCATCCATTCAGATGGCGCTCCTTCTTGTGATTGAAATCCGTCGCGTACACGATATCCTCTTCGCCGACCTTCACAATCTTCCAAATAGTCCCGCCGATCAGGTGACCCGCCGGCAGTGGGGTGATCGTAATGCCGTACCCTTTACCCTTCATCGCCACACTTTGATTGTACTTGAGCTGTACAATTTTATCGAACGCCGCATCGACATCATCCAACGAGAACAGGTCGAAGTCGTGCATGTTGTAGTGGGACATAAACATGTCGTACATAAACATCTGTCCCATCTTGTACACCGGTATCGTTGCGTAGATTGGGCAGTTTAGGCCAAGCTTTCCGACCAGATACGGTAGCGCGCCGAGATGACTACCGTCCGGGTAGGACAGCAGTACCGCATCGATCGTGTGCACATATCTGCAACGACAGAACGGACTCAGTTAATCGATCGAACAGTGCAGGAAGCGAATAGGACTTACTTTTTGATTTCCTTTATAAACCCCTGGTCAAACTTTTCGTCCCAGCCACAATCGAGCAGTATTCGCACATCGTCCACCTGTAGGATGTAGCACGGTGGCGATTCATCCATCGCCCCCGAGATGGCGTGCATCTTAATGATGGAAGTCATACTGTTTGTCGGTCACGCTCACTTCCGATACTAGCACATTAATATCGATACGAAAGTAAATAACTTGCACCGGCGTTGCAAAACCGCGGCGATACAAATGTTTGCGATCCGGTGCGCGGACTGTTTTGTTGTTGTGTGATTTTGGTGCGGATACGGCTTGTCAATAACGCAAACGTCAAATTGCAGGGTTACTAGAGGTAGCCGTCACGAGCGCATGTATTTTCTATTAATAAACAGTTTATAATGCTTATCGGAAACTTATCGAAACGGGTTCGCTTTTTTTCCTTTTCAAAAAAATCTCAATTTTATGTGAAAAAGATCTAATAAAACCCACTGATAATGATAACGCATTTTCTATAACGCTATTTTCCAATCTGTATGAATCTTTGGCAATATTTGACATTTCTTTCAAAACAGAGCAATTGTTGATCCAACCTACGGAACAAATACTCACGGGGGTTGTTTTTAGTCAGGTGACATTTTTCTCCACAGCTCCACCAGTACTGGCGATTTGTTCTCGCAGCAAAAATTGCATCAATTTTACCGTTTTAAGTGAATCTATAATCGTGCCACTGCTTCAAACATGGCTCTTTTATCAGCAATGAAAGGAAAATTGATCTCCGTCATTGGAGACGAGGTAAGTAGTTGACCGACCGACCGTACGCAAACGTTTTGCAGTGTGGTGTGTAGAGTGATGTACGTCTTTGTACAAGCTGCAACTCGTACACTTTTGACGCTGAAATAGTTTAGTTATTTGGGAAAAAATGTGTTTTAACCGATTACCTATTCTTTTTAGGACACCTGTGTCGGATTCCTGCTCGGAGGAGTGGGTGAAATCAACAAGAACCGTCACCCCAACTTCATGGTCGTCGACAAGAGTGAGTCCTATACGATAATGTTTTTTTTGCTTCTTAAACTAAATACCTAATTGTTTACACCATCAGACACAGCGGTCAGCGAAATCGAGGATTGCTTCAAGCGTTTCATCAAGCGCGACGATATCGATATCATTCTAATCAACCAGAACTACGCCGAACTGATCCGTCACGTGATCGATGCGCACACGGCCCCCACACCAGCGGTGCTCGAAATTCCTTCCAAAGATCATCCGTACGATGCTAGCAAGGATTCGATTCTACGTCGCGCTAAGGTAAGGGAAACGGTAGTGCCGTGATTCGGATCCATTAAATCCATTTTCTTCTGCAGGGTATGTTCAATCCGGAAGATATGATTGCTAACCGCGGTTAAGCCGTGGGGCGGACACCTACATCCACCGTGTGTCTCGTCTCGATCCCCATGCGTTTGCGTATTTCCCTGTCTCGTCGTCTGCAGCGTCATTTAGTATTCTGCCTCCCTACATAATCCTCTCGTTGTTATGTTGTTAGCATTCCATTCAGGATAAAGAAACAGAATAAAGGATTCACATTTCTGGCTCTGTATGTATGTACAATTTTTATTTCCCGATCAGTACTACTACTGTGTCCTGGGCGAACGAGAGTGTGATAATGATGCAAAACACAAAAAAAACATTACTAAACCATTACATCGGGTATGTTTACGTTTATCATTGTTTAATGATGCTGCAGTAAATGTCCGACGCCTAAAAGTCGGCAAAAAGTTACACAACTATGCAATATATCTTCCCAGGGTGTTACGGTGACCACCGGACCAAAACTCATGGTCTCCAGCAGTTAAGTTTTGCCTGCCCCAACCCCTCCTCCCCACCCAATCACCCGGCCAGTCTAATGTATTCTGGTAAGATCCTCCACGATTTTAATGATATCATCCACCGTGGCATCTCGCTTCGAACCATCCACATCGATCTCGAGCATCATCGATGCTTCCTGCATCTTTTCGCGGCTGAGATCGAGAAAGCTCTCGACCAAATCCCCATCGATGAAACCTTCGCACCGTTCCATCTTCGCATCGGTGTGAAAGCTGCGCCAGTACGCATGATCAATCTTGCCCACCGATTTGATCGTGTTGGTAAGGTTTTCCTGCAGCTTCCGCAGGAACTCGTAGAAATCGCTTTGTATTTGCGTCACCAGCCCGATCGCACCGCTTACCGTACCGAACAGTACGCAACCGTTCGTTGGGGTGGTGCGTTCGCTAATGTTTTGCATCACGAGCGAACCGTGCCGGAATACGTTTACCAGATCGCCCAGATGGAACTGGGCCACCTCCGGCATCTGTTGGCGCTCCTCGTCCGTCGTGGCGGCGCTATCCTTTAGGCAGACGAACAGATTGTGGCTGTTGTCGGCGCCGAGGAATGCATCGTCGTCGAGAATTTCGACGGCCGTCATCCAGTTGGGTTGGTAATCGCGCGCAATCTCCTCGAAGCTGCCCTCCATCTGTTTGTACTGCAGCAGCGTGATGGAGCGCATCAGATCGCCGACCAGTATGAAGTCACCTGTGTGTGTGCAAGCGGAATATACATTCGGTATCATTGTAAAATTACTATAAATTGTCCATATTCACGATATACTACACAACATTATCAATAAGATATCAAAAATCCATCCAGCAAAGGTTTGCAAATAAGCTGCACGCACACTAAGAGCGAATTTGCAGTAGAGTGAATGTACTACCAAGCAGTAAGCTACACTGCTGAAGGCAATGTTTTGTAGTTGTTGTGAGAGCAGATCTTCCTCATGAGAACGAAACTGCCTATTTAATACAGGCAGCACTTAATAGTGAGAACAGCGTTGCCATAGTGATGAGGTAGCTCTACAGCTAGCACAAAGTTTTACAAGCTGGTGCGAAGCTTCTTGGTGAACGCGGAGAAAGCTTTTTTGTATGGGCATTTCTAGAATTGCAGGTTAGGACAGGAAACTGAAAATCTAAATATACAGTGACCAACCTGTGCGCAAGAATGATTTATTTTTTACAACAACTGGGTTGTTTGCATACTTCAAAGTTAAAAGTATTACACTAAAGAAATGGTTGGAGGTTTCCTGCTCACTCCGTACCCGTCACCCAACGAGATTACCAAACGTACGAAGGAAAGTAATTGACCTCAGATTATTGCCTTTAACAGGCTATACGCGATGGTCCTAAGCAACACGTTTTATGGGTAAACTTGTCCAGAAAGTCGACAGTGGAGTTTAGTCCAATTTAGTATTGATACTATCTCCAGTATGCACAAACAAATCATTTCATTTCATTGCTCAATCATGAACATGTTCTCGAGAATGTGTTGGTGGACGCCTTGGCATGTAGGCGTCCAGCACAGCTTTGAAAAAATGTTCTATTATTAAAGTCGTCAGACGTCAGAATAAATAGCGAAACATGAATCGGAATTTTGAAAGAACCAGGTGCTTCCAGGTGGATAATGTTCTCTGAAGACAACAGTATGGTGTCGCTGCTCACAGGAAAAAGGTAATCGATTAACCCAAAGGTTTGTGATCCCTTCTGCAGTCTGGACATTAATATGTCGGGTTACATTCTGCACTATTATTTTGTTCGTTTAGATCATTTGACAAATGATTTTCAATCAGATTTTGTTTTGCGCAGTACATAGAATGTTTTATAAAAAAAAGATGAATACAAAACAGCATCATAATTGTTCACAGAGGCCCTCCTCTGAATGCTAAACCGCACAGTTCGATCCCGAGATCCCCGACCCTATCTATTTGTACGATAGTAGTTTCGCTTAGTCGAGCAAATGAGATATTTTAACTGGTTCAGATTTCTTCTAGCAGAATCTAATTATTCACAAACGGTATCAACTATATTCTCGATTATGGGATGATCATGCTTTGCCTTAAATTTGCCCATTTGTTCATGCTACAGGTGATGAAACCTTTGGAGTTAATGTAGATAATAGACGCGAGATAAGCGGACACGATGTATCAAACACGCTTCGTAACATACGCAAGTATTGGTAGAACTGCTATCTATATGCCGATTGCTATAAAAAAAACAACGAACAAGAACTGTTGCTCCTGTAAAAGATCCTAACGTGGAGATAACTAACCCATTTCAGAGAAATATGGCTTGCATGGAGCACAACCACATCATGCTACCTCAAGCAAATCGAAAGAATCCTCCCCCCAACCAAATCAAACAAGTACAGTACCAAACATATCCACAAAAGAGAGGTGAAAAGGGAGGGCTCTACGAGGGCCCCCCCCCCCCCCCCCCCCCCCCCCCCCCCATACTCTTACCTTTCGTTTTGCAGTACAGTGCCAGAATATTGTTGAAATGGCTGCATTCTAGCCGGAGATCCTTATCGTCGGTCCACTCGTACAGCCGGACGGTAGAATTAATGCACGCCAGTACGCGCCCATTAAACTCCACCAGCGAATAGCACGCGCCCTTCACCTCCTTGTCGCTGATCAGCTTCAGCTCGTTGTCCGCGTACCGGTAGATGATGATACGCCCAATCTTCGGTTCCGGTTCCTCCGGGTTGACCAGCCCGGTACCGACCACAAAGTACGTGTTCGGATCGTTACCGAGCTTGGCCGACATGAGCGACAGTGCGTACTCGGTTTGCATGAACTGATGCGCATGCAGCACCTCGAACGTGTTCTGATCGATAATGAGCAGATTGTGTACTTCCACCTCCTGGCCAAATTCGGTGTTGCTGGCGGCACCCGGTTTTAGCAGGCCCATACCACTCGACTGCGTGATATTGTTCGTTTGTGTGGAGGCGCTCTGGCGGGACGGTGTTAAACCGCTCGAATCCTGCACATCCATCCGGAACGTAATGACGCCGAACGTTTGTGATGCTTCCTGGTAAGCGATCCGTCTCGGGGACTCGCCGAGCGGTACGGTGCGTATGTGCAGCTTCTGAATTTCATCGATCGTACCGAAGATGACCGAGTTGCGTGTGGCCAGTGCGAGCGAATCTTGGTACGCTTCCGCATTCAGCGAGCACATGTGGTTCACCTCCTTTAGGTTAACGTTCGAAAACACCAGCTTGTGGTTGGAGCTGTAAATGACGGTCGGTCGGTCCGAGCAGGCGAACACGTTCGTGGTGGACAGCGAGCGGAACGTTTTCAGGATCGTTGGCTGCGTACCGAGCGTAACCTTTTTCTGCTCTTTGAGGCTGCCGGTACTTTTGTTCAGCACGAAATAGTACATCGAACCATCGCCCAGCGCGCACAGCAAATAGTTAATGCCCTCGAATGCGGCCATCAGGATGGAGCGGGGGATTATTTCGCCACCGAGCTTTTCTTCGTGCAGCAGTTCCAGCGTCGGGACCTTTAGAACGCACGCCGAAATGTCCGTCCACAGCCCGACCGCTACAAAGTCCGATCGGGTTGCGTTTTCATCGAGCGGTGAAACATCCAGGCAGGCGACTTCATACTTGAGCGTTGTTTGGGCTTTGTATTCTAGCTTGCCGTTCTCGATCTCGATGTAATACACGTCCTGGGCCGAAGCGCACACGATCTGCGCGGTGTTGGCGGCCACCACACCGATGCGCTTGCTGTCCGGTGGTTTCCATTCGCAAGTCATCGCCTTATTGTCGCACGAAATGAGACGTGCCGAGGTTGGTGTTACCTGCAGAATCTGGCCGTGCGACACATTCGCACAGAAGAACGTTTGCTGATCGCCCACAATGCCAGCGATTTCCGTTTCCTCCACCTCATCGCCGGACAGCATCAGTACGCGGGTGTGACCAACGAACGACAGGATTAGCGTATTGTCGTACGGCGAATCGTCTATGCCAACGCGTAACGCCCACATGCCCTTTATGCCCGGCAGATCGATACACGCGTGCTCCTGAATGCCGATTCCGTTGCGTATGATGCGCAGCGAACCTTCCTTGAAGCTGCCGGAACAGGTTATCATCTGTCCCTGGCCCTGACGCTCCAAATCCACCACACACATGTCCACGATGGGCGCAAGGTTGGTGAACGTTTCCATCAGCATCACGTACGCTCCGTTTTCGCCCGCCGTTGTGTTTAGCTTCACGAGCTGCGAATCACCGTGCCGCGAACCGATAAACAGCACCCCATTATCCAGATAGGTAATGCACTCCGGAATCGTAATTTCACCCAACAGCTCCACCTTAATGTCGCGCACCGTCGTCTGCCCTTTCGCGTTCTCTTCCGTCTCCAGGAACATCATAAACAGATTGCCGGCCATGTTCCCCAACAGGTAGCGCAATCCTTTACTGTCGATCCTTGCGTAGCAGTTAATCGTGCTCTGCTTAATGATGGCCGGTGCAACAGCCACATAGCTATCCCCATCGTGGTACACGATCGATTCCTGCCCGATCACGATAGCGCCACCGAGTGGCATCGGCACTGCGATCAGCATCGTTGCCTCCGTTTCGACGTTATCCTGCTTCCAAGCAATCTTGGTAAACTCCTTTTCCTTCAAGCTAATTTCATGCGTTTTTATGTGCCGCCCGTTAATGTCCTGATGGATGACGATCAGCGTCGGATGCGTCGTACCGTACAGAAACTCCACATCCTGTACGTGCATTTCCTCCATCCGCAAGCTGGTCGCTTTCAGCTCGTTCGTATCCTTGTCCAGCGGAATAATCTTAAACAGCCCCTCGTACAGCCGCATACCGATGACGCGCGCTTTCGGATCGATCACCGCCAAAATGCCCGTTTCGGCCGGTTTGCCAACGCGGTCGGCCACATTGCCGTGCGCCTTCGTGATGATTTCGATATCGTCACCCTGCACCGCACACTGCAGTATCATCGCATTGTACCGGCTGGTGAGAATGAATATTAAATCTTTCGTTTCTTCCTGTTGGAAGAAAGTAAAAAAAAAAGAGACAGTAGAATTCATTCATCCTTCAAAGCTTTCACCGGTGACACTTACCGCCGGGCGGAACAGCTTCATTACTGCAATTTTCCCATTGATTCCTATTTCTTTGATTGGCCGCAAACCTTCCGGTGTTACTAGGTAAATTTCCAACCGGGAACATTTCGCCACAATCAGATTTAGATCGGTCGGGGAGGTGAAGTTTCCTGTAATGTGTTTCACATAGCAATTTAGAGCCAAGACGGACCAAACATAACCTTTACACAAAACGTATGTATTGATAAACAATAGTAGGCTAGATGGCAGAAAACATCGTTTTCGGGGGCTAACAATTCGATCAGGGACCGGGTTGGTGTTGAGGAGAGGAACTGATAATGTTATTCATAGCAGCAGTATGAGCACAAAAACTGGTTCATCATGCTTTTTTTGTTTCGCAAAATGATTTTTTCCATGTCGCGTTGCCTGCCTGCCCTACCGGCTGGCACGCCCGCTTCCTCTTCGCACACCTACCGGTAACGCAAGCGGTAACCGCGGTTGGTTTCTGGGCAGTCACAATATAATTGTGCGCCATGCTTTCAGCTGTTCCGATTCGTGCACTGGTCACTATTCTACAATCCGGCGTTTCGTGGGGTATGGTTTACAGTCGAGCACAGTTTGCACTAATTACAATTCAAGATTTTTGTTATGCGAAGCGCACGGAACGCGCATTTGGCGACCGACAAGCACAAATATTGGCTGTGACATGTGCATTGTGTAAATTTTGACAGCCAGATCGACAAACAGCCACCAAGGTATATACGTGTATAGTGTTGCCTGCAACGAACGTACGAGCGCGATATAGACGAATTCCGATAGTGAATTTCGTATCCGAAGACGTTTTTATGTTTGGAAAAATAGATTTATTATAATACATACCGACGTAGTGGATCATTCGTCATCCATCATTCATCCATTCATCACACGAAAGCATTCGGCACATTGTGCAACTTTAAATAATACCTCATCTTGTATTAAGACACCTTGGTGCAGTAAGTCGACATTGCGGTATTTACTTTTGTGCGTTTGGATGTGTGTTTTAAACGGTCTCCAAGACGAACCGTTTCAAAGGAAGTTTAAGAAAGCTTATTATCTTACTTTTAATGAATATAATTGATTAGATTACTGTTGATTAAGCCTGAAGGACAATATTACTGCTCAAACAAATTCATTCACTTCTCATTTACATTTGAGCTTCATCCACGTTTGTCGCACATCTCACGCAGCTGGTTTATTCAAAACAAATAAATTGACTTACATTCAGTATTAAAAGGTCGTTTGTCGTAAAATGTCGATCTAAATCTGAACATGTGTGCCCTAAAACCTATTCATTTTCAAGTTTCGCTTCATTCCTACATGTATAGTTTCGGTTTCTGGTGTCCCACGCAACGACAACGTTAATTCATTGCCAACCAATCGTATACTTCGTCGATCCCTTCCTTCGTAATTGCACTGAATTGCACGATTGTGATGTGCTGAGGAATTTGTTTTTGGAACTTTTCCATCTGCAACATGAGTAGCGCCTCATTACGCATCTGCCGATAGGCCAGGTCCATTTTGGAAAGAACGAGCAAAAATTTCGTTTTTTGCAGCCTTGGCTCGGCCAGCATGGAGTACAACAGCACACCTGGAAAAGTGAGACGAGTACTAAACGTTACAAACGGGTGAAAAACGTTCCAACCGGCTCTTACCAGCCGCTGATATTTGACACAAATTGGAGGTATCCACCACGTAGATGAGCTTTTCAACCGGGTTGACCAGATAGTCGCGCCAAATGGGCGCAAGACAACCGCCAACTTCACGCACCTGCACCAACTCCTTACGCTTTCCCGGTGGTGGAATCTTTTGATTTACATCCTTCTCATCGATAACGATGGGTGGTATTTTGAT
Source organism: Anopheles maculatus (assembly GCA_002091835.1). Classification (NCBI taxonomy): domain Eukaryota; kingdom Metazoa; phylum Arthropoda; class Insecta; order Diptera; family Culicidae; genus Anopheles; species Anopheles maculatus. The sequence goes on from KZ062819.1 coordinate 59,232, forward strand.
CGTGTACAGGTTTGTTCCCACGCTCGGTACGGAATGGGAAGTAAAGTTAACGGAATCGGGCTTTTGCAGGCAGGTTAGGAGAAGCGTTTTCCCCGCACTCATTGGACCAAGGCACAGGTAAGACATTGTTTTTTTTGCTTAAAAACACATACGTATTTCTATCGACTATCGCTATTTCCTCAACGTGCTGTCAACGATTTTTCTCTTGTTTTGTCGATATTCACGTGTTGTCATGGTGATGCTACGAAACCGTTTCTGAAGGGCTAAGATTTTTGACAGTTGTGCAATGTTTACGTAAATGTTTCTTTCCAGCCGGTGTGATCAAAGCGAAGCGAATTCTTGTGCAAATTGTGTAAAATAAACATGAATTCAGGCATCCTTACCCGCCTGCACCAAGGACTAGTTCCATTTATAAGTAAATGGCTCGATATGCGCATGTAAACAGGCACGACATTAGATGAATTTATTGCGTTTTTACTAATCCGTTTCAGCAACCATCCGAAATGCGTCCAAGAAAACGGGCGGTAGCTCAAGGAATCCTCCGAAACATCCGCGCCCAAAACATCGTGGTTGGAAGGTGCAGGACGGACATCACGTATCGGCGGGAACTATTTTAGTAACGCAACGTACAACCCGATTCCATCCCGGACTGAACGTGAGCATAAGCGAGCAGCAGCAGCAGCATGTTTGAGTAAGCTGCTCAAAGCTAACACGATTTTTCCGATGCTTGTTTACCATAGGTCGGTTTCGGAAAGAATGGCACGCTGTTTGCTATGGAACACGGGAAGGTATATGTAACCTGTGAAAAGATTGACCCGAACTGGGACCACACGTGGATCCAGCGATGTTACGCTGGCCGGGAAGGACAAACGATTTACAAAAAGTTTTTCAACGTACTGCCCGAACCGCAGCATCAACGGTTTAAGCTGATAGATGAAGTGTAGTACACGGGATGAGCATCGCTGAAAAATTTAGTAGAAATACAGTTTCGGATAATCCACGATCACCATGCCAAGTGCATGCCAAGAGTTTGAGAGAAGCATTTGCATTCGTTCATAGTATATTTGGTTCGTTATTTGTGTGTGTTCGTTAACCGAAGCGAAAACGGTACCGCGACCCACCGGTCGTCGTCGTCAAGTAATGTAAGTAGCGAGTTCATTGCATTTCTTGCGCACTGTAATTCGGTTTAACCTAATTCTCCTCTAGTATTGCGTAAAGTTTGTTCATCGTTTCGTATTAATTTAGCAACGGTTGTAGCGTTTCTTTACGTTTTCGCATCTTTTCAATCTGTGAAATGCGCAGCATGTAACAATAAAGCAGCAGTAACGCTGTTTTGGACGAAGCGAACGTGCCTGTTTGTTTGATAACATCCCGCAACAACATCAACCCTCATCTTGTCTCGATTTCCGATGCAAAAAACATTCGCTTTCTGATTTGGTGTAATCGAATTTCGATCGAATCGGAGATATTTTATTGCAGGGCTACACAGTAATTGTAGAAGAATAAATATAAATATATCTAGAGAATGATTCTAAATAGGTGTTATCAGTTTACAATTTCACGAAATCCCCCGTACGTTAAACCACTAACCCCACCCCCAGCAAGCACTCGCACGTAACTGCAGACGAACAAGTTTACCAACAAATCTCATAAGTAGTGGTTAGGTTTCGTTTCATTTAACAACGTCCTCGCCCTTGTCCTTATTTTATAAATGTGTGTAATACACAAAACAAACAAAAAAAAACGTGAAACGACTTGTCTTTGTTCGCGCTATGCCTCGGACTTGACTTCACTTTTGCTTCTCTCTTAGTATGTGTCGCTATAGAATGTATATGAAAACTCTCATCACTATATGTGTATCGCGTGCAACAACACAATTTGACTAATAATGGTTAAAAAGAGGAAAATAACCGTCCTAATATGAATATTGCTAATACATCTCGTTTCGCACGTTTGAGAACCTGGCGATAAGGAAGTACAGTAGAATCTTTGATAATCGTGCCATTGGTATATCGATGGTAGTAGGCAGAGAAATGCAGGATAATGGAAGAAAGGGGAAAAGAAAAATGCAACAAAAAATACGTCGATTACGTCGGTTTTCGTTGGATACCAAACATCATCACCCGCCGGATTGCTTCGATCATCTTCCAAAATTGTGTTAATATTAGAAATTTTGAAAAACTAACCAAGACTAGATTTGTGAAACACACGCCATATACGTTAAAGTGGAACACTAAGAGGTTATTGGTTTTATAGATAGCCATTACTAGGTAATACCGCTCTGCCTCTCTATTTACCGGTGCCGGTCAGGTCAAGCCAAAATAAAAAAAAAAAGAATCGTTGTATCCTTTGCTTTTCATATCATCAAAACGACCGGCTGCCCCGGCGTTGGCATACGTATGTCTTTCGGTTGTATTAGTGTGCTTATCATCGGCAAGATTGCCTCTGTTCCGGGTGAGTTTGACTTTTTCTTCTCCTTGCTTCTTGCTAGCTAATGGTGGTGGTGTTCGTTACGTTCTATGAAAGTCGGACTAAATCGACATCGACAAGTGCGCACACACAAACACACACACACATTATAGGGCGTATTGATTGATAACGATTGCTTCAAAGAGAAGATACGAACCGAGCATTTGCTTCAATTTGCTTTCCAACTAAATCACAGCATATCCATATTGAATTGAGACACAGGCCCCTCCAACCCGGGGCGATGTTGCGCGTGTCCTAGTAGTCATTGCTCCGGCTTCCGTACAGCCCGATCACGGTTTTCTTCATACGTTTGATGTCCCGCGCATTCGTACGACAGCAACCACCGACAAACTTGACGCCCATTTCCACCCACTGTGGTATGTACGTTTCCAGCGGGGTGAGATTTTCCGCACCCCTCCAGCATGCGCCCACCGCGTCCCACTGCTCGCCGGAATTGGGATACACGATGAGCGGTATGCGGCCGGCATCATCGGGCGGCGACGGCGATCCCAACGCCATCCGTTCCTGTACGGACCGTACCAGCGGTAACACATGCTGAGGATGAACACAGTTCACACCGATCGCTAGCAGATTCGGGTTGGCCAGCTGCTTTGCCCGGTTCCACAGCGCGACCACCGTCTCGGCAAACGGTTCGCCGTGCGCGAGAACCGTCCCATCCCGGCACTGGAACGAAATCCAAAACCGTACCGTCGGATGTTCGGCCGTCAGCAGCTCGAGCAGTGCTTCCGCCTCCATCCGGCACGGTATCGTTTCGAGCGCGAGCGCATCGACACCGGCCTCCACGATCGCGCCAATCCGTGGCCGGTGCCATTTTTGCAACCGGTGGGCCGGCACATGATCCGCGTACGCACCGGTATACTCGGAGCCGTCGTGCAGATGCGCACCGTACGGACCGATCGAACCGACCACCCACGGAATTTTGTGAGATTTGCTGGCGAGCTTCTTCTCGGCCAGGTAGCGGGTCCGGGCACGTCTCGCGAGCTCCACGCTTGCCCGGATCAGCTGCACCGACTCATCCTCGTTGAGATCGAGAAAGTCCATGTAGCCCTCGATGGACGCTTGGTAGGTGTTGGTCAATATGCAGTCGGCGCCCGCCTTCAGATAGTCCAGGTGCGTTTCCAGCACAGCGCCCGGATTGGTCGCATTGAAGCGAGACGTCCACAGCGGATCCTTATCCAGCTTTGCACCGATATGCTCGGCCAGCTGCGTACTAAAGCCACCGTCGATGACGAACACTTTGCGCGAGGACAGCTTAAACGATTTGCTCTTGTCGGTGGTGCGCATCGCCGCCACCGGCATCGAGAACGGGGCGGAACTGAACGGATCATCACCGTCGTCCTCGTCACCGAGCAGCGTGTCGGGGATGTTTTCCGGCGAGAATGGAGCCACCTGCTGAGGAACGGACGGTGGTACCGACGCGGTATGCATGCCCATCATCTGTATGAGCGGTAGGGACGAGTGGCGCGGAACTTCCGGCGGAGTTTTTAAACTGCCCTGGCTGCCCTGCTCACGGATTTTATCAAACTCCTCACCGAAAATGTGGTCCTCGGTCATCTGTGCGAATGGGGTCGGATCACCGAACGGGTTCCAGTTGGAGCTAGCAGAACCGGCCGAAGATGTGGACCGTTGCTGTTGCTGCTGCTGCTGCTGGTACAGCTGTGGATTGGAACTGGAAGCTAGGCTGGTAGCCGGGATTGGTTGTTGTTTGTGGAGCGAACCGTTGGAACCGTTCCCGACCGGACTTGTAGTCGATGGTGCAGGTTGCTGGTAGTTGTTGGTCGCCTGATCGAACGGGGCCAAAAATTGGGAAGTTTCCGAAGCGAACGCTTTATTAAAGGCTGACGTATCACTCACATTTCGTCGATGGCCGGAGGGTTTCGGTGGTGCTAGAATGCTCGAGGAAGAGGAGTTTGACCCCCCGAGGATGGGCGTTTGTGCCGCATTGTTGGACGGACCGGAAGCAGCCGGTTGATGTGCCCCATGGCTTGGCGAGTGTATCATCGAGAGCGAAGAGGATGAAGAGTTGTGGGCCGATGAGCCGCCGGCTACAGGAACGTCTCCACCCGGAATAGGTGCCAATTCCGCCTCCCGGAACGGGTCGGGATACGTCGTCTGAAACAGTGCGGCCACAGCAACGGGCTGTGCCGAGGGCGCTGCTGTTACTCCATCCGATGTCGTTATGGCTGCTACTGGTGGTGCCGGATCAATCGTTGAAGTAGACGCGGCGGGTGGAAAATTGGCCGCAAATTTGGCAACAAACGCTTCCGCCGGTGTATCGGTGGTGCTCGGTGCAACTGCCGACACCGCCGCCGGCACCATACCGGGCGTTGGCGATGAAAGGATGTTTTTCGGCGAAGGATTCGGTGGCAAACCGAGGGCGAAACTGTTCACACCCACGTTCGGTGTGGCCGCCTGTGAAGCTTTCGGGCGCTGCCGGGGTGCAACACTTGTGCCACCTTCGAGCGGAAGCTGGCCCGACGGTTTGCTAGTGGATGGCTTCGGCGCAGTACCAGCCTGGCCTCCTATTGTGCTACCGCCAATCGGAGGTAGCCGTTTCGTTTCCGATTCAAACGGCGGCACCGTTAGGCTTTCCAGCGGTGGTACGCTACATTTCGTAAGGTTGCGAACGGGATTCGTTCGGCCCACGATACCAAACGCGATTTCGCACACTTGGTAAATGTTTGGTCGCTTTTCCACATCCGGCTCGAGCATGTACCGTATGAGCTGGTGAACGCACCGCGAATACTTTGAACCGTCCGGAACGCTAAACTGGCCGCTCTGTATTGCCAGCGCACTTTCACCGAACGGGAGCGTAAAGAAACACACCTTGTACAGCAAGCACCCGAGTGCCCATATGTCCGCCTTTACCGTAATGTCCTGCCCGTTGAACAGATCGATCATTTCCGGCGCTCGGTAGGAAAGGGTGGTGTACTTCTGGATCTCTTCCTCCACCATCGTGCGCCCGTGGCTGTTCGGATTGAGCACTCGGGCCGTAGCGGAACCGAAATCACACAGCACAAAGTGCCCTTGGTCGTTCTGCAGGATGTTTTCAATCTTTAAATCCCGATGGATGATGGGCGTCTGGCACTGGTGTAGCCGGGCGACCGCTTCCGCAACGTCACAGAAAATGGTCATCACTTCCGACTCGCTAAAGCCCGTACTGAGCCGTGCATTCATGAGCGTGAGCAGATTCGTCTTGCAGTAGGGCATCAGCAGTAGTATCTCGTGCACACCGTTACCCTTCGCATTGATGCTGTGATCAATGTAGCCGATGATGTTCTTATGCCCGCTCAGATTGCTCGCTATCTTGATCTCGCGATTGCACACACCCAAATCGTACTCGTTGTTCACGTACAGCCGCTTCAGTGCGTACCGCTCACCTTTGGCTCCTTTGACTAGAAACACGACCGCAAAGCCACCCTCGGCCAGTACCTCCTCAACGGTTACTACGTTCTCCTTGCTTAGTTTAAACGTTTTGCCGACGAAACTGTTCGTCTCCCGGCTGCCGCTGCCCGTGGTGGACGTGGGTTCATTTTTCGTTTCGAACTTTGATATGAACTTTTTCATCCTGTTCGCACTATTCGTTGTTGCTTCTCCTTTTAGATGTTTCCCCGACTAGGTTGAGGTGTCGTTTTCAGCTGATCGTTCACTAAGGAATCCTAAACCACCGCACGCACCGACGAAATATTCGGTGTTATTGTTTTTGTATGTTATGTGGTAACAGAGTGCTGTGTCCCACACAGGTTACAGCTGTTTTTAATACTGTCTGCGTTTGGTTTTGGCGACAACGCAAAGAAAATATTTATATGTATCGTGCTCCTATTTCCTTTTTATCCTCCTCCATACACATCTCTATTCCATTTGGGTAAGTGATGTGTGTGTGTATGTGTGCTGCTGCTGCTGCTCGCGCTCGATGGTTTTGTGCCTGGGGGTGTTATGCTCGTTCGCTCTATCGCTCACTTTTATCACTTCCGCTGCGCTGCATGAATCACAATAATCAATGTGTTGGAAATCATTAGCCCTTGTGAGATGGTGGTGGTTGTACTTTCTGCTACTGATAGCACGGATTGTGCTATCCCCCTTACCTTACCTACAAAAGTTGTGTGTTCACGTGCGCAATTTTATTTGTGATCTTTTGCAGCAAACTTTTTAACCCTTTCTCGCCGTGCCTCGGACGTGTTCAAATCAGCACACACTCCTCCTCCGCTTCCTCCTCCTGAGGTGGAACTCTATCTAGTGCGCGGCCTCTTTTTTTCCTACACCAACACCACTTTTTTCAGCATCACACACTCCGGATTCGATTCGATTTGTCTAGGAGTTTAGGGACATTTCGCTGCGTGTTTTGTGTTACCACTGAAGCACAGCAGCTTGGGAGGTGTTACAGGCGTACGTAATTGCAGCTACTGCTGGACAACCACCTTGGGCGAAACAAATAGGAGAACTACTACTTATCACACAATCCACTCCAGCACAAGATATGCGACTTGTGGGGGCCCTATATCTGTTCCAAAAACGAAACGCGACTGCGATGTGTGCAGTACGTCTTTCTATTTGGCATGTAATTGCGCAAATGTGTATGCGTGTGCGTACGTACAGTGTGTTGATCGGCCTGTACTGTCGTATTTTGACGGATAAGAGTGCGAAGAAGATCATGAAGAACACCCGCTTTGACAGTTCGGTACCAAACATACATTATTTTTTTTCTGTGTGTTTCGATTTGTAAACAACATCGATTTTGTAGCAATCGAAATTAATACAAAAAGGGTGTTTTTCACACAGCCGGGAACTCGTGCCTTGATCAGCTGTCGTTATATTATCAGCAGCGCCACAGGTATGCTACATTATCACTGAGTCCTGCTTGGGGATTAAATACAATACACGGGGTCGGGTGCTGGATTTATCAGCTTGGCTCTTAGCATCTTTACGAGTAAAAGTTGTGTACATAAGATCCATTCATTTGACCCTTTGCAAAGGGCATGAGCAAAGAGAAGAAATGGAAGGGATTCGATCAGCTTCTGGTTTCTCCATCTGTGCGATACGGAAGGTCGTCGAACCGAAGTAATGTCCCACGAAGACAGCGCAAGTTCCATCCAAGTAAACAGGACACTGTAAGTATTGCTAGAATTCGTCCATTTACTTTTGTAAGTGAAAGTGTAATTTTGGTGAATTGATGTTGTAGATAATACGTTCACGAGACCAGGACGATGGATGGCAGATAGATGACCATTCGGATGATGATACGACGGAGAGCAGAACAAATGCAAGCGACACATTACCTTCAACGATTACACCGTCCGTACCACAATCATTAGATCCGGCGGATGTTACGATTGAACGCACAAACCAGTCAGATTCTGAGATTGAACACATTTCGGAAGATGAATGCTGTCCTAAGCACGACGATACCACATCCGATTCTTCCGGTTCGGACGATTGTTTGGCAATCCACTGCACAAAGAGCAGAATGACGCGGTTACCATTTGTTGACAAAAATTCTATCAAACGACGTCGAATTACGGACGATATGGATGTTTCGTTCGCTGTCGGTACGAGCGGAGCTAAAAAGCATCACCTAAAGGATGCTGTTACTAGTCCAAAACGTTTCAAATCCGTTTCTTCGCTTAACCGTACCATCAACGCTGCTGCTGGAGCGGGAGGATTAAATAACAGCGTAACGGACAGATCCACACATTGCTGGAAGTCGTTCGATGAATCGTTTACAGAGCAGGACGCGACCTGTATAGAGGAGCTACCTTCTTCACCTGAGACGGACAATGACGACGGGCAGTGTCCGCGAGTGCAACAACCGCTGAACATTGAAGAGTTACCATCTTCGGCTGAAGAAAGCAGTTCCAGAAATCGAACTTCTTTGGAAAATGCGTCCACTTCTCCACCAAAATCCTTCTACATTACATCGCCCGATGCTAAAACGAGAAACAAACATTACCCCTTAAGTTCACCGCTGGGTACACTGGAAGTAGCACTGAACGAAAGAAGCTCCCGACAACTTCTCTGGCAACAGTCAATAACATCCGGCGCGGTTCAACCTCATCTCGTTGTGAAGCTAGATTCCATCGAACGTATTTTCGGACGCGTGATGTTACGATTTTTCACCACAACGAATGAAGCAGATGATGATTGTGTCGGGGAGCAGATCGAAAATGTTATTTTCATCGATCAGGGCGATAAACAGCTGAAATCGCTTCACGCCGGTATGGAAATAGCGCTGGAAATGGACGATCTTATAGAGCCTCATCACGTTTCGCACAACAAACTGGTACACCTTGGCGTAACGAAACTGTGTTCTGTACCTTTTGCCGCCAAATAAAGCCACTAGAGAAAAACACATATTGCACACCGAAGGTTTCCGTTTAACTTTCTCTCCACTGTCCTTTTTTATTCGCCTGCGTTTCACGTCCGCACACCATCACTCCTTTTCCAACCACGCCGGATTCCGTGTTGTAAATCTTTACGATGTCGTTTCCATCGCGGTGGCGGCAGCAGTTTCTTCGGTGTACTTGCCCTTGTCCTTGTTGAGCGCTGCCAGACGGCCCTTTGCACGGCACCCGCTTTGACAGTTCGGTACCAAACATACATTATTTTTTTTCTGTGTGTTTCGATTTGTAAACAACATCGATTTTGTAGCAATCGAAATTAATACAAAAAGGGTGTTTTTCACACAGCCGGGAACTCGTGCCTTGATCAGCTGTCGTTATATTATCAGCAGCGCCACAGGTATGCTACATTATCACTGAGTCCTGCTTGGGGATTAAATACAATACACGGGGTCGGGTGCTGGATTTATCAGCTTGGCTCTTAGCATCTTTACGAGTAAAAGTTGTGTACATAAGATCCATTCATTTGACCCTTTGCAAAGGGCATGAGCAAAGAGAAGAAATGGAAGGGATTCGATCAGCTTCTGGTTTCTCCATCTGTGCGATACGGAAGGTCGTCGAACCGAAGTAATGTCCCACGAAGACAGCGCAAGTTCCATCCAAGTAAACAGGACACTGTAAGTATTGCTAGAATTCGTCCATTTACTTTTGTAAGTGAAAGTGTAATTTTGGTGAATTGATGTTGTAGATAATACGTTCACGAGACCAGGACGATGGATGGCAGATAGATGACCATTTTTATTCGCCTGCGTTTCACGTCCGCACACCATCACTCCTTTTCCAACCACGCCGGATTCCGTGTTGTAAATCTTTACGATGTCGTTTCCATCGCGGTGGCGGCAGCAGTTTCTTCGGTGTACTTGCCCTTGTCCTTGTTGAGCGCTGCCAGACGGCCCTTTGCACGGCGATCCAGGATCTTCTTGCGATCCTTGTCCATCTTCAGCTTCACGATCACACACTTGGACGGGTGCACACCGACGTACACATTCGTGCCGTTTGCCTTCTCGCGCTGGATACGCTCGATGTACACGACGTACTTCTTACGGTACACCTGAACCACCTTGCCGACCTGGTTGCCCTTGTAATGGCCTCGCACTACCTGCACTTCATCATCCTTGCGAATGGGCATGGAACGTACGTTGTACTTTTGTTTCAGCTCCTTCGACAGCGGCGCCGACATAATCGTTCGACGGATGTGCGACGGGGCCTGGAAGTGGCGCTTACGGCTCTTGCGCCGGGACGACGAAACATTTTTGTTGAATTTCATCTTTATCCGAAGCTGAAATGGGGAGGATACGATGCGATTCTGAGTTACCGAACGGTACGCTATGGTTTTGTTTGCTTTTTTGGCACGTTTACGGCACTTTTTAACACTACTTACAACAAAATACTCGTACACCCGAAAAACGCGTGCTTCACGTAGTTCAAGATGTCGGAAAAGGAAGTAGAGATGGGCGTCGCGTCAATATGGATTATCACATTCCGCAGAGGGACTGAATCCGCTCCGGTTTCGAATTCTTTATTTTGATAAACGCCGGCACACGCAATCAATGGCGAGGCTGAAAGCATTTCAATATTAAGGGTTTATCACACCTGGATCTTATGAGCAATTGCTATGTGAATAAATGAAGAGAACTTTGTATTGTTTGGAAATTATAATTTTGGGTTGGGAACGGAGCGATCCGAACAAATTGACATGTACCATCACTAGGTGAATCAGAAAAGAAAAGAATATCACGCAAAGAACGAAGAAGAAATCGCAACGTGACAGACGTTCGTGGCAAGGTTTGCATAGTTTGGGCTGTACCCCGTGTCGTGAGGGGTAGGATGCAACAGAATAAAACAAAATCAATATTTTTAAGAATACTCAATTAAAATTTTTATTTTAAAACAGTGACAAACAGAAAAGCACTAGAAACTGGTAATACAGAATTTTTATAACATCTTTGAGTCGATTGGCAAATTTTCACAATGAGCTAAAATGAATGAAGAACACAGGTATGCATATGTTGAACGTCATATACATGCACCAAAACAAAAGCAATCAAGCTTTGTTTACTTCTAAAATACGAGCCACCAAACGGCTGTGAACGAACGCAGCTGGGAACAAAATCGAGACAGCTTAAGTTTAGTGTACTTAAAAATGCCCAATTTTGTGCCGAACAAATCCCAAGTGCGAGGCTCGCTGTTGTCTTTCTACCATCAGAATAAAACAGTTACCGAAGCACATCGGTTGCTGGTAGAAACCTACGGCCAGTATGCTCTCGGCAAGACGCAGTGTAATGAATGGTTTAGGAAATTTAAGCGTGGCGAATACAACGTCCAAAACAAGGACCGTGGTCGACCGACCAAAAAGTTTGACGATAAGGATTTACAATCACTGTTGGACGAGGATGACTGCCAAACGCAACAACAGCTCGCAGACCGATTGGCGGTAACGCGCGAAACGATTTCCGTCCGTCTGAAAGCTATGCGAAGAATTCACCGTGGTGGCAAATGGGTGCTGCGTGAGCAGAGCGATCGGCAGCAAGAAAAGCGGAAAACCATTTGCGAGATGTTGCTTGCTCGCCATACACGCAAACCGTTCCTGCGGCGCGTCGTAAATGGAGGAGAAAAATGGATTTACTTCGAAAATCCAAAGCGCAAAAAGTCCAGCTCGGAACCGACCGATCCATCGATACTGGCTGCCGGCCCAAATCGTTATGCACAGAAAACGATGCTTTGTGTTTGGTGGGATCACGGTGGTGTGATCTACTATGAGCTGTTAGCACCGGGAGAAACCGTTACCGCACAACGCTATCACCAACAGTTGATCGCGCTGGAAGAAGCACTGCGCGCGAAACGTTCCGATGGGTCGAATGAAAGTAGGAAAATCATACTGCTTCACGACAGCGTGCCAGCTCACTGCGGTAGCCCGGTGGAGGATACGATCGCCAAGTTCCGGTGGGAAACGCTGCCGCACGTACTAAACTCGCCCGATCTGCTGCCGTCGAATTATCATCTGTTTCCTGTGCTGGGATTAGCGCTCTCGAATCAACGGTTTGCTTCGTTGGAAACTGTTCAAAACTGGTTGGATACTTGGTTTAACACTAAAGATAGCTCGTTTTTTTGGCGAGGCTTACAGCAGTTACCGGACAGGTGGGCAAAATGTATAGAAAAGGATGGCAATTTCTTCTGAACATTATTAAGAATGAATATAAAAAGGTGTAAATCCCCCGCCTCTAAACCGTATTTTTATACGTATATTTTTATACGACGTCGATACCGCTGTCCTATGTCGCAGTAATCATTTCCGTACTTTCTTGTTCGAGTGTTGCACAGACATTTTCGGTACCCTATTGCTTACCTTGAGATTATAATATTAAGTATAAGACTGTCCTACTGTTTGATGGAAAGGTTCGGCTAATTAGGAAAAACGAGGCGAGAATAAATCATTTAAACGAGTTGGGCCTACGCGTGTTGTTCTATGGATCCTTTATTCAATTAGGTGCGATCATTACCACTACTATTTATACAGCGCAAATGTGCCAGCATGCTTAAACCAATACGTCTTTTTTAAGCTCCGCAGTCCACAATACACTTCGAACGTTTGCTACAGCCTACAGTTAGCGCTTGATCAGTGGAGTGTGTGTATGTGTTATTGTATATGTATATACGGTCTAGCAAAGCAGCTCCTGCTCCACATCAATCAAGGCATGTTATGCGGTATCTGTTTGCTTCGGATTAGTGGTGGTTTTGTATAATCCACTGCTAGTGTTAAATATCTTCATCATTAATTTAAAATTGTTACATTAACTTATGCATCGAAATACAATGAAATAGGAAACACACATTAAAAACGGAATAGGAAACGTTTAACAGCACGGAACCAGACACAGACGCATCGGAACGTAAAAAGTATTCTACCATAAATTATGCTTTGCACAACCCAAATTAAACGTCATCGAACAGTCCTTTCGGTTTGGAGGTGGAACGTCCTCCTGCGCCTCCCATCCGATTATCATCATCCTCGAACGTGGTACCGTATCCCTTAAACCCGACGGAAACTCCCGTACTGACGCCGAACCGTTCGTTAATTTCCTGCGACAGCGAACGGTTAATGTCGTCCAAACCACGGGCGCCACTGCCCGTACTGCTGTAGTCCAGCCGACCGTCACCATGCCCGACCAGATCGTCGTTCGGTCCGACGGTGTTCACATTGCGGGATTTGTATTTTGAAAGTATACCACCAGCACCACCACCACCACCGCCGCTACCGTTCCCTCCACCTCCAGTGCCATTTCCGTTCGAACCACCAGCGTTACCCGCACCGCCGATCGTTCCATCCCGAGCGATTTGACCCAAAATATTATCGCGCCGCCGGGCCATTGCATCTTCCGCCCGCTGTCGTTTACGCTTTTCGCGCACAATCAAATCCTTGCCCTCCTGGACTAGTTCGACCGCGATCGTTTCGTTCAGCATAAACTGCTGGAATCCGAGTGCGTTCAGCGCACGGCTACCGAGCGAGAACCAGGTCGCCAAGCAGAACGCCAACATTACCATCGGGAAGTAGATGTTGAACCCGTCCGAAATGATGCCCAGCACATCCATGTGGCCCATAATCTGGGTGTAGTGCGTTTCGAGCACACGCTCCTTGATGATGTGCGAGTCCATGTGTATCATGCCCAGAAAGTTGAGACACATCGGTGGCGTTAGGCGACAGAGCAGCATGCCGCTAAAGATGAGGCTGTACTCGTTTGTTTGATGGTGCGCTGCCAGGTAGTAGAGATTCAGGAACTTGATGCGAAACACGGTCGAGTATGCACAGTAGCAGAGGTAGCAGAGCGTCAGCATGGAAAAGATTTCGATCGTAACGAAATCGTAGTTGTCTTTGGCCACGTTCAGCACGTTGGCAAAAATCGAAAGGACGGGTTTACGGTTAAAGAACGTCAGCTCACTCCACACGACCATGAACGAAAGGAATGCGGTAATAACGGCCAGCGCTTTCAGGAACGGTGCCTTCACGACACACTCCCAGTACCAATCTATCGTTGGGTTGTACAGGGCCCGCGCCATCCCTACCCGGTGTTTGGGAAATTCGCTCTTGAACCGGTGATCGAGCGAAACCGCATTCTTAGCAACATCCTCCAGGTGCAGTACTTTGTTAACCTGAACGCTCCATAGTGCTTCGGTCCGTTGCAACGTTTGCAGTGTCTTGATCACCTGCCGGTGCAGCCGCACCAGAGCCTTTTCCGACGGAACGGCCATCGGAGAACCATCCTCGCGGCTTATTCGGCTTGCCCGTTCCATCAGCTCGGTTGGCACCTTCCGGATGATGGTTTCCAGTGCCGGGCGCAGCTCATGCCAAACGATGCTTTGTGTTTGGTGGGATCACGGTGGTGTGATCTACTATGAGCTGTTAGCACCGGGCGAAACCGTTACCGCACAACGCTATCACCAACAGTTGATAGCGCTGGGAGAAGCACTGCGCGCGAAACGTTCCGATGGGTCGAATGAAAGTAGGAAAATCATACTGCTTCACGACAGCGTGCCAGCTCACTGCGGTAGCCCGGTGGAGGATACGATCGCCAAGTTCCGGTGGGAAACGCTGCCGCACGTACTAAACTCGCCCGATCTGCTGCCGTCGAATTATCATCTGTTTCCTGTGCTGGGATTAGCGCTCTCGAATCAACGGTTTGCTTCGTTGGAAACTGTTCAAAACTGGTTGGATACTTGGTTTAACACTAAAGATAGCTCGTTTTTTTGGCGAGGCTTACAGCAGTTACCGGACAGGTGGGCAAAATGTATAGAAAAGGATGGCAATTTCTTCTGAACATTATTAAGAATGAATATAAAAAAGTGTAAATCTCCCGCCTCTAAACCGTATTTTTATACGTATATTTTTATACGACGTCGATACCGCTGTCCTATGTCGCAGTAATCATTTCCGTACTTTCTTGTTCGAGTGTTGCACAGACATTTTCGGTACCCTATTGCTTACCTTGAGATTATAATATTAAGTATAAGACTGTCCTACTGTTTGATGGAAAGGTTCGGCTAATTAGGAAAAACGAGGCGAGAATAAATCATTTAAACGAGTTGGGCCTACGCGTGTTGTTCTATGGATCCTTTATTCAATTAGGTGCGATCATTACCACTACTATTTATACAGCGCAAATGTGCCAGCATGCTTAAACCAATACGTCTTTTTTAAGCTCCGCAGTCCACAATACACTTCGAACGTTTGCTACAGCCTACAGTTAGCGCTTGATCAGTGGAGTGTGTGTATGTGTTATTGTATATGTATATACGGTCTAGCAAAGCAGCTCCTGCTCCACATCAATCAAGGCATGTTATGCGGTATCTGTTTGCTTCGGATTAGTGGTGGTTTTGTATAATCCACTGCTAGTGTTAAATATCTTCATCATTAATTTAAAATTGTTACATTAACTTATGCATCGAAATACAATGAAATAGGAAACACACATTAAAAACGGAATAGGAAACGTTTAACAGCACGGAACCAGACACAGACGCATCGGAACGTAAAAAGTATTCTACCATAAATTATGCTTTGCACAACCCAAATTAAACGTCATCGAACAGTCCTTTCGGTTTGGAGGTGGAACGTCCTCCTGCGCCTCCCATCCGATTATCATCATCCTCGAACGTGGTACCGTATCCCTTAAACCCGACGGAAACTCCCGTACTGACGCCGAACCGTTCGTTAATTTCCTGCGACAGCGAACGGTTAATGTCGTCCAAACCACGGGCGCCACTGCCCGTACTGCTGTAGTCCAGCCGACCGTCACCATGCCCGACCAGATCGTCGTTCGGTCCGACGGTGTTCACATTGCGGGATTTGTATTTTGAAAGTATACCACCAGCACCACCACCACCACCGCCGCTACCGTTCCCTCCACCTCCAGTGCCATTTCCGTTCGAACCACCAGCGTTACCCGCACCGCCGATCGTTCCATCCCGAGCGATTTGACCCAAAATATTATCGCGCCGCCGGGCCATTGCATCTTCCGCCCGCTGTCGTTTACGCTTTTCGCGCACAATCAAATCCTTGCCCTCCTGGACTAGTTCGACCGCGATCGTTTCGTTCAGCATAAACTGCTGGAATCCGAGTGCGTTCAGCGCACGGCTACCGAGCGAGAACCAGGTCGCCAAGCAGAACGCCAACATTACCATCGGGAAGTAGATGTTGAACCCGTCCGAAATGATGCCCAGCACATCCATGTGGCCCATAATCTGGGTGTAGTGCGTTTCGAGCACACGCTCCTTGATGATGTGCGAGTCCATGTGTATCATGCCCAGAAAGTTGAGACACATCGGTGGCGTTAGGCGACAGAGCAGCATGCCGCTAAAGATGAGGCTGTACTCGTTTGTTTGATGGTGCGCTGCCAGGTAGTAGAGATTCAGGAACTTGATGCGAAACACGGTCGAGTATGCACAGTAGCAGAGGTAGCAGAGCGTCAGCATGGAAAAGATTTCGATCGTAACGAAATCGTAGTTGTCTTTGGCCACGTTCAGCACGTTGGCAAAAATCGAAAGGACGGGTTTACGGTTAAAGAACGTCAGCTCACTCCACACGACCATGAACGAAAGGAATGCGGTAATAACGGCCAGCGCTTTCAGGAACGGTGCCTTCACGACACACTCCCAGTACCAATCTATCGTTGGGTTGTACAGGGCCCGCGCCATCCCTACCCGGTGTTTGGGAAATTCGCTCTTGAACCGGTGATCGAGCGAAACCGCATTCTTAGCAACATCCTCCAGGTGCAGTACTTTGTTAACCTGAACGCTCCATAGTGCTTCGGTCCGTTGCAACGTTTGCAGTGTCTTGATCACCTGCCGGTGCAGCCGCACCAGAGCCTTTTCCGACGGAACGGCCATCGGAGAACCATCCTCGCGGCTTATTCGGCTTGCCCGTTCCATCAGCTCGGTTGGCACCTTCCGGATGATGGTTTCCAGTGCCGGGCGCAGCTCATGCCGGGGTGGGATTGCACGGCTGGCAGACTGCAAGCTTTCCAGCACATCGTCCACATTCTCCTCGGCTTCGGCCTTTTCGGAGCTGAGCTTGGACAGCTTGAAGTACGCGTACTGCAGCGTAAAGCCCGGTTTCGAATTGTTCCACAGGCTGCGGGGTACTTCGACCAGTGCGTAGCCTAGCAACAGCACGAGCAAAAACAGGCCCCACGTGTTGGACGCTGACGATGCGATCGCTTTCAACTTTTGCCAGTCGAGCGAAATGCCTGGTTGTAGCGCGAGATAAATCAACAGTATGCCACAGATAAACAGATACGTGCCATAGTAAATGGCGTTATCTACCAGCGCCGATCGTAATTTGCCCTTGATGGTAAAATCGCCCGCCTTCAGGTAGGACTGCATCAGGGGCATAATCAACCAGGTGAGGAACTGGGACGACCAGTAGATAATGCGCCACAGGTTCGGGAACACTTCCTCCTCTACCATGCCCCATGGCCGCTGACAGATGGCGTCCGGTGCATCGTTGTTCGATCCGTTGTTGTTGGTGATATTGTGCTCCTGCAGGCATTGACGATACACGGTCTAGGAAGATTGGGAGATGCACAAAAACGACATGATAGTGATTGTGGTGAACGATCTCGATCGATCAGGTAGACCATACGTACCGAGGTAACATCTAGCGGTATTGTAAACACAATAAGAAACGAAAAACTCCAGGCCGTGAGTACGGAAAACGTTACTATTGGATGCTGCCGCTGTATGCAGCCGTAGCGATAGAGCGATATCGATGCCAGCAGCAGTGCCAAACAGATGGAAAACACTAGCAAATAAGCCATCTTGCCGGTGAAGAGCTAGCGTACGGTGTCTGTACGTTCGAAACGGGTGCGTTTTAGTACGTCTTTTAGAAATTGTTGCCACTCTTCGAGGCAGCGGTTCGGGCACGAGTTTCCTGTAACTGGCGCTGCGCTTCTTGGTGCATTCTTTCCAACTTCTCCAAACTGAACGACTTCAGCGGGAGTAGCTGCGGTTTGCACAGTTGAAACTCTTGCTTTTTCTCGAAAAACAGCTTACCGCTGGTGGGCAAAATTAAGGTAATCGGTTGCTGTCTTGCCGCACTCTTGTTGCTCCTTTCCTCCGTCGCCGTCGAAAGTGTCTCAGCTGCTAGCGTCGTCGTTGTCGTATCGGCCACGGTTAAGGACATTGCAAAACATTATCGGCCGTTTGCAACGCCACAAGCCTCATCGACTGCCGTTTGCTGCTGGAGTGGACGGTGTAAAGTGGGTTGTGCAAAGAGTGTTATTTTAGCCGACAGGGATGACGTAGGAGCGAAGGAGTTTAAAGGGATTATTGATTTTTCTTACCTTTACAACCAGAACGGGGGGGATGATTCAAACTGGCACGCTTCTTTGTGTTGCGTTTCGAAGAGACGGCGGGATTCGTTTCGGTTTATCAAAAAGCAAATAGTGTTTATAGCCCAATTAAACCGAGCTTAGTGCTGTGAACAATCAAAAACAAAACCAGATTTTGATAAACTTAATGCAAGATCGGAGTTCCCGACACGACTGGGGGTGTTTTGGGATGCGCTCCCGTCATAAGCAAGATGAAGTTACCATGCACGGTTGAGTTCTACGAATTAGGAAATTGCACTATCGCCGGTACGAAAGCCAAAGTTCGAGTGAATAGCAAGTCGTTATAAACATGTGAATGATGTGTCATCCACAAATTCAAAACAAAACAAAAATGGATTCAAAAAATCTTCGAATACAAATGCGCAGAGCACGAGCGAACGGACACAATTATTCGGCAAATAATTCGATTTAGTTTTATTTCACAAACATTGGTAATGAGTTTTACATCGAGAAATATCGTATTGAGATGGGAACGTAGAGTGGTACAGAAAAGAAACAAATCCGGAGGCTTGGACACATGGTTGGTTGGCAATCTTTTTGGCACGAGCAAAATTGTAAACTTCTTTTATCGTTCTAGCTACAAATCTACTGGACTGTTTGGCATGATGTAGCCTCTTTGTTGGCCCTCTGTTTTGTTACCTGAACATTTGGTTTAAACATGTGTATATTGCAAGATGAATCAGCTTACCGCAGCTATCTGCTGCACAATTAGATCGACATGCGCTTAAGGCTGATAGTGCTCGTGATGATATCGGCCGGATGATATCCCTGATCGAGCAGAAACTCGTGCTCGTGCGTGGTGAAGCTGTTGCCACCTAGACAGGTACACGAACAGACGGAAGTGTCTTCCTCCTCGATCTCGGAACAGTAGTTTAGATTGGCACAGGAAAGCAGCTTCCCGGTCGATTCGCATTCGTACGTCGTTAGTCCATCGACCGACGATTGCATCTCAGCCTCCTCCCGCCGGATGTCTTCCGCATTCCTAGAGAGACAAAACAAAATGAGCAACAAAAATTCACAAAAAGGCTCATGATGGCAAACGGGCTTTACGTACATTGTCATGAATCGAAGCACTAGCAGATTTATGCTGGCCGCTACCACCGCTAGCCCAAACAGAATAAACACCAAGCTGAGCGCCACATAGCCCGGCTTGTTAATCAGAGCCTGGTCGTTTTGCAGCGCCACATAGTCACCGAAACCGATCGTCGTCAGTGTTACAAAGCAGTAGTAAAAGCTGTCGAAATAGCTCCATCCTTCGTAGCGTGAAAACACAGCCGCTCCGGTCGTAATAATAACCGACGAAAGTAATCCCGTTGCAAGCATCAGGTTCATCTCGGTAGCTTCCGTTTGCTGGCAGCGCAGATATTTTTTCGCCCGGCGAATTACAACCGACGCAAACTTGTTCAAACGTTCGCCAATGCTTTGGAACATGACGAGCCCCAGCGGAATGACGACCATCGCGTACGCCATGCAGAACGCTTTGCCGCCGATGGTGACCGGCGTCGAGTGGCCGTACCCGATCATGGCCAGCACGACCGTTGCGAAGTAGAACGCGCCGGCAAACTTCCACTGGGGTCCCGCTTTGTGCGGTTTGTTTTCCGTTATTACTATTTCGATCATATGGTAATCCTCCGGTGTGATATTGTACTTAGCGACAAAGTTTGCCTTTACGCCTTTGGGAAGGAAACAAAAGAAACAACACTTTATGCCGTTGTTATCGTCCCAGGTGGTGTTATTCTGTGGGTCGGACAGCACACTTACTTTTCAAAAACTCCCATCGACGAGCTTCTGTTTCCGATTCCAGTGCATCAAATACGGCGGCCCCTATCAGTAGATAAGTGAACGTGCACACCACCAGCGAAAGGGTGCGAATATTTTGTCGCTTCATTTCGATCTCAACGAAGCTGGAAGGGGGGGATTTAGGACAAGCGGAAAGTGTTGCACTATTACCGTCTTTGTTTTAGTTACACGAGCCCGTGATTAGTGTGACCTGGTTGCCCGTCTGTTCATTCCGAACGGCACTACATCGCTGCGGATCGGATGTTGCTTTCATCGATTAGCGCACTATTCAGCAATTTCGATCTGGGGATGATATTAAGTACCGTTTTGCCATTAGAATCGCAAGCCTGACAGAGAAAATGGTTGGAAAGTACAAACGCATGACGGATACTTAAACGCAATGAAACGAAACTTGACAAAAACAGCTAAAACATTAACAAATACAAACGTTCTAACGGACACGTGCAATTGGGACAGAGTACAGAAGTTTAGAACGACAAGAATCTAGAATGCACTTTTCAACCTATTGTTTTGCTAAAGCAAAGAACCTGGCAATGCTACTGAAGGGAGCAGCTGTGATATAGAACAGTACGCACACATGGAGTTTACTTACTATCTTGCCATTTTCTATCGTTTTCAT
>KZ062819.1:84590-103983 GCA_002091835.1 Anopheles maculatus
GAGAAGCTTACACTTCTAAACGTTGTATTTCTTCTTTAATAGTATGCTATTGCATTCCTATTCTCGGCTGTGTGTTTGTGGAATAGTGGGGAATTAAGAACCTGCGGCTTAACAAAAGTTATCACAATACAAACATACATACACAATGCCATATTCCATCAAAGCCCACTCTCATACAGCCAGTCGGTTTCAAGTACACACGCTGCGCTAGCAACAAAAGGATTGAATCTTATCAGGAATTTTATTGAATTTCTACCACCTTCCGCCCTTCTTCACGGGAATTCAATCAAGATGCGCCTCTACAGGGAGACGAAGTTTCTTTTGATGCGTTTTACATGTTCTGTTTGTCGAACATAAACTCGCCCAGCATGGGGTTCGTAATCAACAGTTTTTCCAGCATGGTAATCTTGCCAGCCAGCTCGCGTTGTCCCTGGTGCTGTTCTTCCAGGAATTCGCCAGTCAGGTAGTCGACCAGATGGTAATCGTTGGGGTCGTTCTCGCAAACCTTAATCAGCTCGCGGATACTCTTCGTCACCAGCTCTTCCTTTTCAAGGGCTTTCCTCAGTGCGGTCAGTGCTACCGAACCCTTTGTTTTGCCCTCCCGTTTCTCCGGTTCTGGTTCCGCTGCTGTGCCCTGGTAAGCAGAACAGAAAATGGAACGAAACGTTTGTATGTATTAATAAGGATTAATTTTTGGACAACAACCGCACATTGTCAACTTACGAATGCTAGCGAGAAGTTTTCATTTACAATGTCCGGTTGTCCGCGCATCAGCGCATATTCGATCAGCTTTATGCCATGTTCGCGCTCCTCCGAAGCAGCGTTGAAGAAGAACTTTTCGAACCCGGGCAGACTTACGTTGTACTGGGCGAAGTAGGCGGCGTACTGCAAGTAGAAGAGCGATGCATCGAACTCCATTTTGATTTGTCCATACAGTTTAGCGGAGCACCGATTGCTCATATCGTCCCATTTGTAGGATTCTGCGAATGGAAAGATGAAGCATAATAAGCATGAATCATATTGATTACTGGGATTCATTGGAACTTGAGGCATGATGTATACAACTCAGACCGTTAAACTGAATACAAAAAGAGCTCACGAATGAAAGCTCAATTGTGGTACAAAGGAGACGGTATCGTTAACGGACGCGGTCAATATTTTTCTTACGCCCCTGGAGATTGCTGACGTTCTCGCCTGGGCCAGAATCCACCGCGTTATCGCAGCGGGATACATGTCTGTCTGTGCAATGCACCGCGCGTGATTTTTTGTTTCTGCCCGATTCCATCAGCTGTATTAGTGTATCTGCCGCTCGGAATCAAAACAAAGAACTCAACCATTTTCGATACTCACGCACACATGCACACCCTCAGCCACTCATGCTTGCTTTGAAGTGGTGTGAGTTACCACCATTAAAGCGCGCGCACACACGCACACACACGCACACCTACAAGCATAATTCACGCAGCAATATTCTTTGACATGAAGGGCAACCGTGCCCCGTACGTCGGTAGAAATTTCCAATATTACGTCGTTCTATTTCAAACTTTCACCCTTTTACAATAATAATGTCTAAAGATCCCAATTAAGTACACTTACCTGAGGAACTATCCGTGTTGGTGTATTGTGCCGATGCTTGCTCCTGCTGCATGACAACAGCCGCAAACATCAGGGCAACGATTCCAAAAAAGATCGATTTCATCATTTCCTTGTGGAGCCTGACGGATGACACAGTAGAAAACTGCAATTATACAATACAATGCACTTCAACATTAAAATCCAAACACTTTCATGTGGCACAACAACAAGACACAAGAACGAAGGTTTAGCCACTTGGAAACAGATAAAACAGCACTCACGGGAATAGAGTCTGAACTCGTTTTCGTGTGTTCACTACACAAAATAAGTTGTCAGGCCTTTATACGCACTGGCACAGAAGGACCACAGCTTAACGGGTGGGGGGGCGGTTAAGAATTTGCGACAATCTTTCCTTCCGGAAGTGTGTATACAGGGTATTTGACGTGAAATATGACAACCGCGCGTACTTTACTCGTTCACGGCTTGCTGCGTATTGTTCTCACGAAACGAGCACTCGGGTCATTTTATGCAATGCATTGAACGATGGTATCTCACGCACACCAGCGCAATCGTATAGGACACAAAATGGTTTTCAGATGGTTGGAGATGGTTTGATGGTTTTGCGCACGTACCGCGAAATCGAAAAACGAGATCAGCGCTAGACGATCTATATTTGTATGGTATTGTAATGCAATCTTGATCAAATTGAAAACTTGTCCCTTTTCACGTAGTCATCGATATTGATCTTGCTGCTTCGTAATCAGTAAACTCCATTGCGTTGTTCACCATCGTCCGCTCACACCGCAGTTGGTGTGTTGGTGAGTAACCACCGTGCACCACTACACTCGCACCCGAACCTGAACAAAAGTCACTCGACTGTTCGAAGAAAATTCATAACAGTGTCAACCATTGGAGGAAGTAAGACGCAAATCGCGTTCGTGTGTCCACAGGAGGTAGAAATTTGTCAATTTTCGTCAGCGATTTACTTCGCTAACCGTCTCCAGTATAAGCGTACCGATCGTCCGTTACGAATTTTTGTCGAATCAAGAAGGTTCACAAAATCAAATTCGTGCATTTTGTAAGTTCTTGTTGCCCATTTATTCCGTACCCACATCGTCATCGCCCTTGAGCGCTACCGATTTGACAGCAAGCACAGACAGTGAGTGAACAGGCACAATGATTGCTAAGATGAATGTTGTGTTTGTGCTGGGCTTTTTGCTGATGGCTTCCGCCTTTGCGTCGGATAACAGCGTGGGCTCCTGCGAAACTAATGAAGGTATGTATCGCGTTCTTTGTTGGCGTTTTACAGCGCTCGCCACCAAATAAATGGAAGACGCAGTGCTCTGAATAATTTGTTTACTTTTAATCACGCCACCACACAGAATGTACGCCGAACTACTCGGGCTTCAAAAACAACGGTACGGTTGCGACATATCTGAGGCAGTACACCAGCCAGCTGGTGGACAAATCGTTCCACTTCCTGATCATGTCGTCCGCATTCAACATGCACAAGCTAGACCGGCCCGGATTCGAGAAGCTGTACCGCAAGATCAGTGACAAGGCCTGGGAGGATGCGATCGATCTGATCAAGTACCAGAGTCGTCGCGGCTCGTTTGGATATTTGGTGCAACCGAACAAGAAAGGAAACTATGCCAAGGTGCTGAAGACGAAAGAGCTAAGCTCGCTACAGTTTGCACTGGATTACGAGAAGACGATGGCCAAGGAAGCACATGTCATTCATCGCGCGATTTCGCACGCTCACTCGAATGGCGTTTCCAAAGGAGAGGATTATGAGCACTACGATCCCGATGCAGCCCACTACCTGGACGAGAAAATCATCGAGTACCAGTCGGGTGTTGTGCGTGATCTGGCCGGTTACATCAACAACCTGAAGCACTTCACAGAGAAAGAAGCAGCGGCCGATTTGGGTAACCATGTGTTCGATGAGTACTTGGCTTCTGTCTATTAAACGTGCCGTAATGCGATGGAGGAGTTGCGGGAGCAAGCACTAAATCATCCGCCTCCGCCCCTGCTTTTCGTTCGGTGTTTTTGCTGCAATAGAACAGAGAATTTGAAATAAAATTATACCAACAAATTACAAAATGTGATCCACAAAAGCGAAACAAACATCGACGCACATTCCCTCTGTCTCTCTGTGTAGAACGAAGGTAGCGATTCCGACATGTTTCTCATAATAAACGTGTGTGATTTGTTTACAATTCCGTTTTTAAATGGCCGTTCCGATTTATTGTGACGTTGCATGCTGTTTCATCGAGATTTCTACTCGGTTGTTGGCGGGTTTTGAGAGCATTGCAAAATCGTGCGTCAGAATCTGCTGCATTACAGATGCACTTGTACCATCTTCCATGCGGGTGCGTTATGTGTGTTTGTGCTTGTGTAAATGTGTGTATGTGTGTGTGTGTCGAAATATTTGCAAGTGGCCACCACGCCACATTGCCGCATTGAACGCTTTCTAAGGCAAAACATCTATGGTTCTTGGCTGTAGCTGCGAAGTTTCGATTCTTTTTGCATGATAACGTTCCGAAATGGTGGTGCACATAAAGCACTCAAATGGTTTCCAACGTAACACCGTAGCACGCACACACTCATACGCTGTGTGTCGCTTTGAGTCGCTCATGGTTGGATTGGTGAGTGGCTTCTTGCAGTGCGAAGAAAACCATGTGGTTTAAACCATACAGGATTGAATGGTTTTTTCCATGACGTCACGTGTCTTTCTTTTACCCGCGGTATAGCTATCTGCAGCTTACTCATCTGGTTAGTCCGTATTTCTTTATATTCATCAAATACAGTAATGTTTGCGCTATTTTACATCATTGCACTATATAAATAGCTTCCACTATATAAGCTAAGAAACGCGAATGCGGCCAGTAACCTTGCGTATTCTTTTTGGGCCCGAGCGGCTAGAATGCCCTTTGTACGATGAAGTCCCTTCCTCAACAAGGTCTCTTGGTAGATAAGGCTCCTTCGACTACGAGGTCTTTTAGTGCATCAACCTTGTACGAGATGTCCTTTGCGACAATGAGACCTCTAGGGCGACAGTGTATCCTCGCAAATCCACTTCAATATCGGCTACGCACAGGAACAGTATGGCGATCCCTGTTGTACACACGATGTAAACGATCGAACAGATCGGAATGATGTAGCATGTTCTATCTGTACTACGGGCTTCTAGAACTCGGTCTATTTTTGGGGCGTACATGTTTACCGGTCTTCGGTGGCCTGCATGACGGTGCAATTGGTTGCAGTACAGCATACAGTTGGATGTAGTTGACATCATTACGCCCGAAAAAAAAATGGTACGAATTATACATATTTATTTGCATTCAAATCAATTACATTACATTTTAATATCGCTGCGTAATACGCACTCCTTCTTTGTTCTGGAATCAGTCCAACCATGCGCCAGTGTGAATCACCCTGCGATGGTTGACATGAGTCAACAGAAATGGTTTTCAAAAACGATGAGGAACGCGGTATGAGAACAGAGGCAAGCGCGGGTGGGCGGAAAATGGTTTTCGAATGGTTGGTGGGTGTCGTGCGCAAAATCTTACATTGCAGCCAACCATCGCGTGATGGTTTGATGGTTGCGGTCGGTTGTGTGAAAATAGCACAACACCAACACACACCCGCACACACAATAACACTTGTATGCGTATAATGCTCATCTTATCTTATCGGGTGTTGCCGGCAAACAAGAATGCACAAGCCGTGGAACAACGATTTAACAACGGATAGACGGGATACGACAAAATGGTTTATTACAACGAGGTTTCGTATGCATGGTTTTCGGTCGACAGCGTTGCGTATTACGTTTTTTTTTGGTATTGGGCATAACAAATGGCTATTTGTTTTTATGGTTGAGAATAAGTTACGCAGTTTACAAACGAGCAGCATTCGTGATATAGTAAAGCCCTACTAACCCTGTGACATGAAGCACGCACTAAACATGTATTAAGTTAGCGAATGCATTAGAACATAGAATATTTTTTGCGATTTTTCATACGATGGCCCTGTATCCTCCTAGCGATGCACTCAACTCTGTCCGCAGTTTTTGTTTTTTTATTTGGAGCAGCCACCCATGGTAAAACGTTCGTAATGAGACGAACTTTATTCCTGATCGCGGAAATTGGAGTCATATCCTAGCAACCGGTTTCTTCACATTTTTTGAAAATCTGTGAAATTTAGATCCAGAGGTCAAAAGAATCGTTTAAACGCTGAAAAATATACGGGAAAAATGACCAATAATCTATATCTCGGACTATCAACTAATCGTCAAAGCCGAAAAGAATTTGCGAACAATTATTTTAAAAGACAGTTACATCCAAAACGAGCACCTAACTGCCGTAAGGACGCTCGGAACCGACTGGAAATACTTAAACGATCAGTTGTAGTTTTGTTTGCATCGTCATCCAAAGTTAGGCTACTGTCTTTAATACAATCGTTATGGTGGAGTAAAATAGTAAGCGTGTTTGATTTAACCGTTAATTAATTTATCCTTTTTCAACAGGGTTGTAAATTATGTGCAAAAATTAAAATACAATTCTTAAGCCATTGGCGTTGGTGTGTTGGTTAAGCGTAGAGTATTTCAATAGGGAAATATGCTAAAGTGGTACAGGTAAGAGTAGCTTAGTGATTTTATACGGGGAGCAAATGAGATCATACTCTTGTTTTTTTTTTGTAATATATTATTGTCATTTCGAAAGCAAGCAGGACTCGTCGCATACAAAATTAAGCGGGAAATTGTGATACTTGTGATAGTGGTATTGTTTGTCTTGCCTTTTGCTTTTACTACACTTAAACATCAAAGAAAAGCTTTTATGCAGATTTATAGACGTATATGCGTCCGAACTTTATCTATCTGCGCAAATGGATAAGGTAGCAAATTGTAGTCTCTATCATATGTATTTAAATAACAGACAAAACGTGTATAGATTATAGTAACTTTCCACGCCATTAGCCGCGCTTCCCATTCTCTCGCACGAGCTCCCTTTTTGGCGAGTCGAGTCCATCAAACGATAAACCCCAAATAATGTTTGTCTGTTGGCGTGTTTGGTACCTACTACTACTACTACTACTATTAATCCAACAGAATTTTATGATCAAAGCGATTGTTGTTAGTGTGCGTAATTGGATCGCACGGCGGCACGGCAAGCTTCCATTGGCCCTTAATTGTGCTTTCGACATCAGCCTCCCCGGTCCCACCGGCACCGGGGACCGACTCCATCACTGCCAAACTGCAGTATGAAACTTTCTGCATAATTCGGCCCATATCGTTGGTGGAACGAATCTTTTCGCCGGTGATGAACCGGGAGCACGTGTCGAGTGTTGTCGCGTGACCAACGATCAGTACATTACCTTCTGCAAGTAGAAGAATACATAGTATATGGGTCAGTAAATGTTTATCTTTTTTATGCTGGGTAGTACAACTATTACCCGTGCTTTTGATGATGGATTCCGCAATTTCCGCATTACGACAGTAAAATTCGCCCAGCTTTTCATGAAAATGTTCCTTCAGATCAGCCACCGTTGTCATGGGCTTGTACTCGGTGTCGATGTTATAGTCGGCCGCCATCAATTCCTCGTTCGAAAGCCACTCCGGAATCCCGTCCTGGTACCAGGCAAGCCACTCGAACAGTCCGGGCTCGATGCAGATCGGCAGGGTCGCCTTTAATCCCAACCCTTCCAACACTGAAGTGGCCGTCTGAATGCAACGAAACGAGGGTGAGCAGTATACTTGCTCGATGTGTACACCGGCATCCTTCATACCTTCGCCCACGAGCATCGCTTGATAGCGGCCAACGTTCGTGAGTGGTGAGTCGCGTTGCCAGAGGCTCGGTTTGCTGTGCATGCGTAGAAAGAACAACACTTCAGTTTACCACTTACGAGGGCGGTTGGCGGCGGCTTACGATCTGCTTACCGTGCTGGTAACGTTTTCGGCATGTTCAGATCCTTCCGGACGTAATTACCGGCCTCGTCGAAGCAGTACGGTACCCACGTGCCGAACGTGAAGTCGATACGCTCGCCGTGCCGCATCAGGTACACCTTCCGGGTTCCGGTTTCCATTTTCGAGACCGTCTGCGGCTGGAACGCACCTTCGTCGCCGGGTATCACGCGCATATTGGTACGCTTTTTCACCAGTTCGTGCAGCTTTTCCAGCGGAATGTCATCCAACGGTTTGGTAGTGCCACCGCCCAACATTTTGCCACCGTTCTGTTCCTCCACCGTTTGCTGTTCCGCTGCTGGAGGTGTTTTGTCCGACGCTACTAGCAACGCCGCGTCCGGTTGCGATTCGCTCTGACCTACGACAGACACTGAAACAAGAGCCATCAATTTAAGATTGTATTCGCTCTTTTTGTTAGCCAAGGGACGGCTCGAATGGGGGGGTATCACATTTCTGTGTGCGTGCTTTTTTTTCTCTTCGTTTTGCTAATTCCCTTAGTGTGACCGTGTAGAGGGCGCACGTTGAAACGAAGAAGAAGTCAACAGTATCGACCCCTAAAAATGCTCGAACCGTACATGGTGAGCTTTGGCGCTTTTGGTCAAATAGGAGCGCCTTTCTATAGTGTTTTACTCAAATGTTTTCATACTCAATTTATTCACATGCTACACGAGTTGGTCAAGTCACAAATATGGGAAAATATTTAAAAAAATAATTAAAATCTGTTTAAACACTGTTTAATTAGCCGATCCCATTGTGCGTATCAAACCGTTCAATGGCACATGACGAATAACGTGCACGACTATCGACACACTCTTTACTCTGCGGCCAATGTGGCTCTAGCCATGATAAGGATACAATGGACCACAGAGACGTATGGTCGGGACCATGGTCAGCCTTGAAACAACGACGGGCAACCGATATGTAATACGAAGGAGCATGATTGTGCGAAAGCTCTTATCACCTGCTTTCCGTTATCTTTATCGATGCGATTCATCCGTACGGTACTTGCAATCATACATGTTTGTGCATTGCTCCCTGAGTCATGCTGACGAAGTAGTTGAACCGTACAGACGTTTATTTTAGCGCCCATACTCACCTAGCGCAGGTGCTGCCGCTGCTGCTGCCGATGCTGCATCGGTCCCTTCTGGTGGCACATTTGGTGAACTAATCACCTCCTGCACACCTCCATCCACCATGTCCGACAGTTCATCGGCAACCCTGGCGTCACACAGTGGCACGGTACGGTGCATCGTCCACGCGTCCGATTCCGCCGTCCGTTCAGTATAGTTTTCGGGAAGATAGCCGGTCGTGCCGGTTAGCCACGACATACCCTCGACCCAGCCGTCCGACGAGGCCTGTATCGCTTCCGGGTTGAGATAGATGTAGTCGCCGATGCGCAGCTCCAGTTCGTCCGTTTCGCGCGGTGTATGTGGGTACAGCACCTTGTGCACCTGCTTGGAGACAAGCCGTGGATCGCGCGAGTACAGCCGCAGTTCCCAGTTGGCGTCGGTGCAGGATGCATCCAAATTTTCCACCAACGCTTTCAGCGCATTGAACTGGCCAGGCGGAAATTGGTAGGCCAGTGTCAGATGGAGCGACTTTACGTGTGGTTCTAGCGATATGGCTGCAAATTACAAAACGCATTACTTTCAACAGGGAGTTGCCACAGTTAATCGGGTGTTTGGGCATGCTTTTTAAACGTGAAGAAAAAATACAACGTAACGAAAAAGGGAAAATAATGGCTCAAAACAAGAACGAAAGGTGTTACAAAAATACTAACATAACTAAAGAAGAACAAACTAAAACGCAAACGGAAAGCATTGGTCGAGACACTTGGCGCGCCAGTATGTGCCGAAACCAGCTGCTCTTACATCGACTGCTACGCGGTATACATCGAGCTGACGTTACTCCCCCGCACCATGGGAAACAGGTCACCAACGCATCTAGCTGCTCATAGGTGTCACTAATTACTGTGCGTCCGCAACCGCATACAAGAAAGTGCAGAAGTTGATATGAACGAGAATAGAGAAAGAAAGAAAGAGAGAAAGAGAGCGAGAGGATGATACAGGCAACACCACCAGGTCAAAGTAGATTAGTTTCCAGTAGTTCCAGTAGCATGAACGGGTTTAAATATGGTGGTAGTAGCCAGCAGAGATGCTCACTTGAATGGGACACTTCTTTTACGTATTGCAGCGCCAACCGTTTCAGATAGTTCGCATCATCTTCCGCCACAAAGAATCCCATAAAGTTTGGGCTCGTGTACAGCTCCAACCCTATCGGTCGATCGATACGGGCACCGGGAAGATTCATCAGCTCCTTCAGCGCTTTCGACAGCTGCGGTGCACATTCGTCCGGTGCTTTGAAAAACGAAACCAGCGTAATGTGTGGCGTAAAGTTGTGGGCACCGTTCCAGCCGCACGTTTCGCGAGATTGGGCCCAAAAGTTTTCCAGCTGCTGCAGGAACGGACCGGTAGGGCAGGCGTACAATATGTACTCACGCGGTGCACATTCGTCCAGAAAAGGGTCATTCACGTGTGCAAGCAACCAATCCGATGCCAGCTGTACGCCACGATTTCCGGTAGCTGCGAGGGCTTTTTCGCTAAAATGAAAACGGCACGTTTTGGTTTGCAATGCCAACACTCGGACACCGTCGTTGCTACTCACGCCCTGTGCTTGGGGAAGCCCATCTGGAGCAAAATTTGCAACGGTGTTAGGTGTTGTTTGGAAATTTTCGTTGGTAGCAGAGATGCTCACTTGAATGGGACACTTCTTTTACGTATTGCAGCGCCAACCGTTTCAGATAGTTCGCATCATCTTCCGCCACAAAGAATCCCATAAAGTTTGGGCTCGTGTACAGCTCCAACCCTATCGGTCGATCGATACGGGCACCGGGAAGATTCATCAGCTCCTTCAGCGCTTTCGACAGCTGCGGTGCACATTCGTCCGGTGCTTTGAAAAACGAAACCAGCGTAATGTGTGGCGTAAAGTTGTGGGCACCGTTCCAGCCGCACGTTTCGCGAGATTGGGCCCAAAAGTTTTCCAGCTGCTGCAGGAACGGACCGGTAGGGCAGGCGTACAGTATGTACTCACGCGGTGCACATTCGTCCAGAAAAGGGTCATTCACGTGTGCAAGCAACCAATCCGATGCCAGCTGTACGCCACGATTTCCGGTAGCTGCGAGGGCTTTTTCGCTAAAATGAAAACGGCACGTTTTGGTTTGCAATGCCAACACTCGGACACCGTCGTTGCTACTCACGCCCTGTGCTTGGGGAAGCCCATCTGGAGCAAAATTTGCAACGGTGTTAGGTGTTGTTTGGAAATTTTCGTTGGTGTTGGATTTTTTCGTGGTGGAAGCGCGGCCATGGTTTCTACGTTAGCTTAACTACGCGAGTGTAAGCGCACTAGCACTACCACTAGATATTGCGAATATTGGACTAGTTTACCGACGCTGGCAGGTACTTCTACTGCACGCCATATGTGTGAGCGCTTGGGAGATATCAACAATGGAAGAAGATACTTTGCGCCAAATGGTCGAGCAGTAGTTACAGACGAGATGCTTTACTATTTACGAATATTTCCTTATCGCGCACGTTTTTACCACAAAGCTATACACATCATCCACACACGCGTATATTGATGCGCTGCTAATCTTCATCGATCTCTATACATCCACCGCAGCCGTAAGCCTCACACTCTCCGAGACATTTTTCTAACACTACTCATAACAGAGCACTTGGTTATGAATAGAAATGCGGTACACAAGGACCAACAACTTGAATCAACAAATTCTTCAGTTCAAACGCGCTTTTATAAGAAGTTGATGAGAAAAAAATGTTTTACTGTTGCTGCTGCGTATGTGCGCGCTGCAAAAGTTTGTATGCTTGCCAGTTTGACACGCAAACAAATCTGTGTAGAGCGAGAGGTTTGTTTTGATTCGGTGTACAGAGCGTGGCTAGCGTTGGTGTTAGTGAAATGTTGTGACATTAGCGGACGAATTGCTATCATCCTTTTTATAACCGGTGCTCAATAAATCGCTTGGATGACAAAGTATTACGGTTGATTTGAACGTTTGCTCTTTGCATTATGTGAAATATATTTTCATATTTGGTAAAAGACTTGAGAAGACCCCCCCCCCCCCTCTGGAGCATCAATTTGATCATCACTATAGGAAAATCGCCTAAATGTATGCAAAGCGCAGTACATGTGTACTATGGGTGTGGATGATTTTCTGGGAGGACAAAGACGAATGCATTGAAAGAAAAAAAGGCTAAATTTAGATTTTAAATAACCTTTCCCTCCCTCATCATGAGCTCTTCTTCTTCTTTCTTGGCCTAACGACCTGTTTTGGTCATGCCTGCCATTTTTGGCTTACTAGACTTATTTTTACCGCATAGTTGTATAGTCAGACCTCACTATGGGGGAACGGCCCAGATAAGACTTGAACCCCGGTCCTGCCGTGTGAAGACCGGCGCCGCTGTCGCATCTACCACCGGGCCGCCCCTCTTATGCTCCTCTTGATGGCGAAGGATCATCTCGTCTTTTCAGTTGAGTAGCGGATGAACAATCCGGCCAAAATACTGGCCCTTGGATTTGAAACATATTTGTAGGAAGCATTGTCCCGGGCATATACGATAGGTACCATTAGAAAATTGCCGAACATTTTGCAGAGCAAGCTACTAGTTTTAATGCATATTTGAGTTTATTTTTAATGTTCAATTTGGTCTCTAGAAAGTGCTTTAAGCAATAATAAACATTATATTTATTTAATAGTTTTTGACCTTATAAAAACCACTGTGCAACAAAATTGACAGCTAACAGTGCTGCACACAAATAATTCTAGGGCGGGCCTTCTCGAGTCTTTTACCGATTTCCAAATTTCATGAAAAAACTATGAATAGAAAAAAAGTTATTAAAGTTTTAAAATGCGGCTGTTTCATTCCCCATACAAAATGTATGGGATACCCGGGTATACCGGTCGTAGAGATGAAGGTGTAAATTTGGTCATAGACACAACGGTTAAAAGACAACCTTTTACTGCAGTTTTGAATTGGTGTAATGAAATCGGCGACATCCTGCAAGTCAAAACGCACGCTGTCATTTCGCGGTGCTGTCAAACGCCGCATGCCCACAAGCAAAGTGGGTATAGGAACTAGGTGGGCTTATGCCTAACGATTTGACAACTGCGCATGGAAAAATGAAGTAAAATTTGACAGTTACGGGTTCGATCGTTTGTTAATGTGTGCGTGCTCCATCTGGTTGTGCTGTCCGGAGTAAAGTGTAAATACGCGTGTGTGTGTTTGAAGATACGCGTATCTGAATCGAACCCGTAACTGTCAAACGTAAATTCCGCCGCAAACCTATGAGCCCACCTAGTTCCTATACCCACTTTGCCCACAAGCGCAATCTTTTGGAACTGTCAAATTGTTTTTATTATTTTTTCGCGAGAAAACCGCACGAGGTTCGGGTGCATTTCCTTCGGCGCTGTCGACAAAATCTCTCCGTCGATTCTGGTCGCAATTGGGAACCAGACGTTTCCGCGTCCGTTCTAAACACGACGGACGGTGTACGCGTAGTGCTCGCGCAGTAATTCGCTCACCCGCGCCCCCTCCCCCGCAAATACAAAAGCGTTTTTGTTCATCCTTTCCTGCTTAGCAGCACACCTCGTGGTTTGCGTATCCTTCTACACGCGCCGTGCGTAATAGAGTCTCAGTAGTGTTCCGGCATTATTCAGTCTGGTCTTGTTGGTGGCAGTCTCCGCTACAGCTTAACGTTGTGTGCAACAACAGCAACGGGCAAAGTTCTAGTGTTTAGTGCTGTTTTTCGCCGGAAGTGGATTGTGTAATCTCTATACGCGTGCTAGTCGATAGTGTTCGATAATCGGCAGTCTTTTCACATTAGCGTCAAGCATACATATTGCTTCGGCGTATTTGTCTACTTCGCTGCGGCAGCAGGCACAAACGCCAGTTGGCGCCAGAAAACAAGAGTGCGGTTTTCCACTTGAGTGTGAATTACATTAGGAAGGCAACTAAGATAGCGTGTGCAGCCGCGCAGCAGCAGAAAGCAGCAGCAAATCGCGGAATCAAAAGTCATCATCGCCTACCTCCAGTATGTCTGCGAATCATCAGACGGCTGTGAACGGCACGGCCAATCATCACGCAGGGGAAAATAATCACACCGCTGCTGCACACACCATGCACGAACAGATGCATTACCGTCGCCAGAACCCTTACACCCAAAAGGTGGTAGTGGTCCTTGGCGCCCAGTGGGGCGACGAAGGGAAAGGCAAGGTGGTTGACATGCTGGCCACAAACACTGACATCGTATGTCGCTGTCAGGTGAGTCCTGTGTTACGGGGCGGGTTCTTTTTCTGAGGGGGTGTAATTGTTAATAGTTCATTTGTAGCCATCGTAATACACGAACAAACACACACACACAAGTGCAAATATATTCAAGCATATCAACATGTGACCACGGCAATGCTGATGACGAAGCTGAAACGGTGCTAGCAGTTTCCCATACACAAAAGAACATCAATCGAAGCATTGAAAATGGAAGAATGTTTCGTATTCCAGAACCTGCCGGTATCGATTGCTGTCGTGGATATGCTGCAATCGAATCTTTCAATGCGCTTTAATTGGCAAAAGCGGGGCGACTTCGTGTTGTTGTTGGTGCAATTTTCAATTACTTGCATTTTTTTATCAGCATGCACATCCACACTCCCTTAATTGACGCACACACACACACACTGGTATCGTGTAACGTCGGTGAGAGATAGATTCTAACCTTATCATCATCTGCTCGGTGTTTCGATACTGCCCACTGAACTGAATAATAAGATAACAAAAAGTTATACATCAAGATCCTCTGGCAAGGGTTGTAGAGGGAATGTTACTCGTTGGTACTAGAAAATCTATTGTCCTGCAATGCTTGGTTCCTTCGCTTTTTGTTCATCCGTAGTTGAACGATCAAGTCGTGTTGTGTACAACAGATGGATTTTATTTGATACTGATTCCTTCGTATGAAAAACCCACCATCTCAAGAATGTCCCATATGCTTCGTTTTTTCGTTATAGATAGATATAAATGCGCCAATGTCGCAACCGTCCGCTCTTTTACGTCATATGGTTCGACCATGCATCACTTCCCTATGCGCAACGGTTGTCTGCATGATCAGATGGAAGGAAGAGTTAATGCGACTAGAGCCTCTCGCGGATGTTAGCTTACTGATAAGGACGTACGTGTAATCGCACCCGAAATATAAGACGCCTTTCCAACGGCGGGCTCTTCCAAGTGTGAGCTAAGCACAGATGCGTTTGTTTTGTTTCTTACATTTTCTCCGCTTCCGTATTATCGGTCGAATCGGACAAGCGCCAATCGCCACCGAAGGAGGGCTCGACCAACCACAACTGCCCGCTGACGTAGAACGACTTCGCCTATTGCGTCTTCTAAAGGAACATACTTCGATTTTAATGACCCGCTAAATTTGCTTTATCGATATTGTGTTGGAATCAATTGACTGTCGCGTTGTCAATGTTATGCTGGGCATTTTCTGTTCGTTGTGTAGAAAACAAAACCGCTCCACGTACACGTACCCGTGGTACCGTGTAGGCCTTCGTCGTGGCCTGTGGATGATGTAATAGAAATGGTTTAAAACATTCCTCAAAACCATACCAACGCGAAAAGCTTTACTTTGTTTTCCAAGTGAAATGAACGTTCAGCGTTTTAAGCATAATTTATTGCACAAACTCGCTTCGTCTCTCAAAATGAAAAAAAAAACGCACAAACACTAGGCCACGGATAAAGTGCAGCCCCCTCCCCGATCCGTGTCGAGTGTGTGTGTGTGAAGTCTTTTGTGTGAAGAGGTCACGAGGATGAAAAGCTTTCATCCTTGCTTTCTCGTATCTTTCGTGCGCGGGTGAGCGATTTTTTTTTTAATGATACGGCGTCCACCGAGATAAGTGTGTCTTGAAACCACACGGAAAACAACACACTCCACATTTAAATGGAAAACGCTCGAACACTCGATGCTCACGAACATCCACCAACTGCGATCAGGTCAACTAGAGCGATAAGGAAAACATTCTAACTAACTAAAGTAAATCCATGCTCGAGTGTGCACCACCACCGAAACAGTTGCGGTGCGCCCCGTGGTATTGCGCAGGCGCACCCCGTATCTTGTGGTTGCACTTGAAACATCCAACAAGCGAGCAGTAACAGCAAGAAAAAAAAACAAAATTGAAACGGTCTTGTTCATACTCATCCACCCGCGCACACTGAATCGAGATAGATAAGAAACGGCTGTGGTGTGGAACAGTAGGGAAATGAAAAGTCGGGATGGCGTAACTGCTGTCTATCCCGGCAGCTCTGTATGATCGTATGCCCCCTGATAGCAAACCCATCTGACGGGGGCCGGTTCAGGTGGTGGTCGTGTTTGGCCACTGGCCAAAAATATATTGCTGCAAAAATCTTTCCCGAACCTCCTCCCGCAAAACCTTCTTTCCTTTGTCACTTTTTCAATTTCTCCCTTAATTTTAGCAACGAATGAGAGCGGGCGAATAGGTAGGGCCCCCCCTCCCATTCAGCGGTTTAATTATGCATGCTAGCGAGCGTGAAGATCGTTTGTTGTTTTGAACCTGGTAAACTCGCCGAATATGTTCCCCCATTAGAGTTGTTGATGTCAATAATGATCGTTCATAACGATTTATACAAAGCAGGAGTTGTAAACAATTCTGTTACAATTATGCAATCATACACTCGATTTTTATGTAAAGCGGATGATCAAGGGAGCAAGTAGAAGAACTAAAAAAGCAACACATTAAACTCTCGATCAAGACGAGACTTCATCTGTGCCTCCGCCACTTTACATCAACACTATTCTAGTGTTGTGCTTAATGAATCTTATCAAAAGAGTCATTCATATGAATCTTCAGTGAAGAGTCATTCAATACATGAGTCGACTCCAAAAAGATTCATGAATCTCCAAAGATTCATGAATCCTCAAAGATTCATGAATCCTTAAAGATTCGTGAATCCTCAAAGATTCATGAATCCTCAAAGATTCGTGAATCCTCAAAGATTCATGAATCCTCAAAGATTCATGAATCCTCAAAGATTCAGATTCAGATCGATTATTATCTACGAACGAGTTAAAATAGAAATCAAAAAGGCTGGTGTCAGTGCTCGTCATATATGATTTTGTCGGATGACAGATAAAGTCGTACGACCAAATCAAAAGTTGTTCTTGGTCGGGCGGTCGTATACGACCATCCGACGAGCACTGACACCACCCAGATGAATTTTTGAGAATACACGAATTTCTGAAAATTTATGTATCTTTGAGGATTCATGAATCTTTGAGGATTCATGAATCTTTGAGGATTCATGAATCTTTGAGGATTCATGAATCTTTGAAGATTCATGAATCTTTGAAGATTCATGAATCTTTGAGGATTCAAGAATATTTGGGAATTCATGAATCTTTGGGGATTCATGAATCTTTGTGGATTAATGAATCTTTATAATAGAGATTCAGAGTCAGTCATTCAGTTCTAAGATTCATTCAGATTCATGAATCTGAATCAGATTTACCCAACACTACACTATTCTATGTGATACATTGTGGCAATAATTAATGAATCCTATATGTTGTTCTGGAATTACAGGGTGGAAATAATGCAGGTCACACGGTTGTCGTCGATGGAAAAGCGTTCGATTTTCATCTTCTGCCAAGCGGAATCATCCATGAGAAAAGCACCTCAATTATTGGTAAGTTTCGCTCGACGAAAAAAAAAACAAAAAAAAAACAAACATAACCTAACGTATAGAATTATGAAAATATTTTATGCTTCGATAAATTATGTCTGCGTTTCCCAGACAGAAGAAGTTAGAAATAATATCCTGGAAAGGATGGTTGAAGAATAGCCTGAACCAAGATATGGTGCTCATTGTACAAAGCTTTCCGTCCATGTCTCCAAGGCACTGACAGTCGCTCAGACTGCGAGCCTGACTGATGGTGGCTATGAAATTATCTTTTTGACAATGATTGCATCGGGATGCAATAGAATTTTTGAATAGACAATAGACAGAGTACAACTGATCTTTGGTCGCTCACAGTGTTTAAAGAATATTAACATTTATTTGTAACGATAGATATTGGATAAGGTCTGTGTCAATTGCTTGAGGGCCACTATGTGTCGGTTACCTATAGGTCGATACTACTGTTTGTGTATAGGAATCAACGCAACGATGTAGCAACGCACGATGATCGGCCATCGTATCGACTGCGCTTCTAATTTTGCTAACAAGAACTTATTAAACCTTTGTCTAATTTAACATTGTTGGCTTAAATTAAAAATGTATTTGAAGTTTTACGCTTTCCACATAAAAACGGTATAATTTGAAACTGCAGGTGATGTTTTTTCTTTGATCAAATTGTTGCTTCATCACAAAGTTTAATTGAGTTTGTAAGTAATTTTTGTGAGTAATATTCTGCAGATGCATCTCTCTCAAACAGACGCTCTCATGTGAAAGAAGTTATGGTAAAGGTAAATGAATTGACCGGCTGATGCAGTGTGTTACGGCAACCGAAAACCGAAACATCAAGCGCTGCCGACACACAAGGCCCATCCTTGTCGAGACAAGATTTTTATTTAGCCATAAGGTCGCGCATCGGGACGCGCGAAGGGTGTAACCTCGATCGGTAGTAGTGTGAACTGTGGTCGCGACCGCGTATTCTGTACCTACCACTAGCTGTTTCTCCCTTCCTATCTGACATGAACAAACTTCAAGTGCAAAATTCAACCCACTGCCATTGAAACTTGTAGCTCGCGTAGGGCTGTGTTACTTACCGGGGGCGGGGGGGTCGTTCTAGTGGTTGTTGTGATGATGATGGGCCCAGTTGAGGCTGTGTCACCAACCATCAAATTAATAGATACATTCGTGGTGTAGTGATCGCGCCTGCTCTCTAGCCAATGTAAGCAACAGGCGTTGGTTTTTTGTTGTTGCTAGTTACTTTTTTCTAATCTTTCCAACAATTATCGAAACCACCGCACCGTTGAAATGTTGTTTGTCACCGAAACGTATCGAGCTCACGAGCGCGCGCTAAAAACGCTCACTCCGACACTCATAGTGTCGGACCAGAACGGACGACGTAATGCAGGGTTAGTGTGGTGTTTGTGTGGTGATCGTTGTTGCTCATCATCTCGTTCCAATATCATCACATGACGATTTACGTGATCGTGCGGCTTCTGTTGATAGTACCGATTTGGTTTTTATTTACATTTGTTTAATATTATTGCTTTGTACTGTACGTCAGGGACGCTTTGCGTGTGCTTGTCTAATGCACTACTGAGTAGTTAATGATATGATGAATGGTTTAGTAATAGACAGCTTATGAGACACTACCCTGAATGTGCTTTCCGTAGCGTAGTTGGAACCAATTGAAAATGATTCTTATTATGTGTTTAGTGTTAGCTTTATGGATAAAAAAATTGAGCGAGCATTGTGTTGTGCACTCGATTATAACTTGATGTTACAGAATAGGAAAACGAATGATACATCATAATTATTGAACTCATAAATTCATTTGTTGTATACTTAAAAAGTAGAATGTACTAGCTTCCACAAATTCTATTTGAGTGAGCCTTAATCATTTCCCAAAGTTAGTTTCGCCTATGTAATGTGAACATTATTTTCAATTGTCATATTCACAGCCCTACGATACACCGCTCTAATATTTCATGTACCCTATCGTCGACAAATTTCCTCTCTGTTCTTCGTTCGTCAGTGGCATTTCCTTTGTTTTCATTGGACACCGTCCGTGCGTAAAGGGTATAAACACTGAAATGCGATCGAATTA
>KZ062820.1:3276-36348 GCA_002091835.1 Anopheles maculatus
TGAGGTAAAGTAATATTAGCAAAAACCAGCAGGACAAGAATATACATATATACTTATATATATATATATATATGCAGAAAAGACAGAAAAGAAACATATAGTATATTATATATTATTGACACAGGTGTCGCCGAGTGTTGTGAGTATATAGCAGACAAACAAACAAACAAAAACAAAAGGAAAAACAAGACACTGACGGACGGAGAGGGGTACAGAGAGAATCGAATGAAGCCTACGATATATATTATATATATACATATACTATATACAAAACAAAACAAAAAACTTTCATCACTTTTGCTGTATATTCATCGATGTAGTTGTATTCATTCATTTTGTTGTGAGAAAAAAAGAAGCAAAAAAAAAACGTAACAAACAGACTAAACAACCAGCGAATAAAATAAACTTGGAACGAAACGGGGCAAACGTGTAATAAAAATTCGAGTGAAGCTATTAACTGAACACAAACAAACAGAACATGTAGAAAACGGTTGATGAATCGTAACGATTCGGTGGGAGTTCATCAATCCAGGGACGAAGCACGATCCAACAGACTAACATGATGGCGCCGAACCCCCGGAAAGGGACTCCGGAAGGGTTGTTGTTATCGATTTGAGAGCAGACGGCTACAAAGTGATGAAACACAAAAATAGAAAAAAAACTAACCGAAACCGAAGTTTACAGTAAAAGCAATGTTACACACCCACCATCCCACCCATCCGGGGCTGTGTCCAATAAGAACGCACCATGGATGGGCTGAGAACGACGTTTGGGGAACTGGGGGGGAAGGGGAGGGTATAAGAAAAGACATATAAAAGCATTCAAAAAATAAAACAAAAACACAAAACGTATTTACCGAAATCAAAGTTTCAAATTATTCCTAAACCATACACTAATGAAATACGCAGATATTGTTAAATTAATTGATAAACACATAAAATAACGGTTTGTGGAGAAACGACTGTCGAGGTGTGACCGAGCTACTTAGAAGAAAAGATTGTGAGAAAGGAACCCGCAAGCAAGCCGAAGGAAGTCATAAAAAACTGAAAGAAGAGCAGAAATAAAAAGTCGAAAAGAGACGAATTAAACAAAACTAGCCAAGGAAACTGATTTTAAACATGTTAAATTATTTCACAGTTACACTAAATGAAACACCGAACGGAGCGAAGTACAGTGGAGGTAGTAGGTTTTTAATTTTTGGTTCCCATATCCCAGTTAAGAACCGGCACCGAACGTTAAGTGGACGGACCCTTCAAACGGATGGATCGACTAGTCTAGTAGGCGAAGGCGAAAACAATAACACACGGATGTCATGTCAAAAAGTAGACGATGCGTTTAATAGCAAAGCATATGGTGCTGTCGAAGAAAGCGTGTTGTGGGAAGTGAAAAACGGCCAGGTCCGGCCAGAATGTGTTACAGAAACGAAACGAAAGAAAGTGTAAGTGAAACGAAACAAAAAAGTATGAAAATAGAGACGAAAAAAGAAAGAAGATATTAACAAAATAAGAAATAACAAGAAAAAAAAACACAACTTGAGGAAAATATTCCATACGTCAAACGCTTCGTTATGTTGTTTGTTTTCGTGATGAAAGCGTGAAACTACCGAATATCCGAATTCTTATTCCAGCTTTTCAAAATGGTCTCAATGTTTGCCAGTTCTTCCACCGATCTTCAGCCTTTGTTGCTAGGTTAGGGTCCTCTTTTTGTGTGCGCTTCCTGCGCTTTTCGGTCCCCAAAAAAACGCAAAGCAATTGTGAATTTATCCAGCGCAGTCACTGTGTCTCCATTGGCAGTTGTCCTACATGGTTGAGCAAACGAACACGCGGGAACCTGAAGCTTCAGGTCAGGTAAGTGTTGGCAAACAGTGGAAAGTTGGCTGCCAAATCTGCCTCCACACACTCCACATCCAATGACGGTGCAAAGTGGTTTCGGGAGGGATTTGGCTGCGGCAGTCGTGAGTAAACTTCTGAAAGAAATCTCTCTAATTCAACGGTGTGTCCGATCATCCGTTTAATGGCGCCCACCGCTGGTGCCCGGTGTCAAACGTTTCAACACGACTTCGCGCAATTCGCGCTAATTGGTGGACCAAATATTGGGCAGATAATTTGAATGGATCGAGATAGTGCCCGGGTGGCCGGGAGGATGAAGCGCAAGAGCACGGGAGAACACACTGTGGCGACATATTGGACACACAGATTGGTCCACACTGCAAAAGCTCCGTGCGCGTGATTAGTGATGATAGACGCGTCAGGACGTCGACCATGACGGGTTGTTATCGGGCAACGATGCGTCCTTGGCGTGGCGTAGAAAGATTCATCCGGCAAGAAGCTGTCCAAAAAATCGTCGTTTCATGCAGATGATTTAGTGGCTCTCTTTCTTTATCAACCCTGGCCCTCCATAAGCTCCATATGCTCGATTGTTTACCTAAATATCTCCTGACCGGGATTCATAACTTCTGACGTAAATTTCCAAACTTTAAATTCCTATCATTTTGGCGCTTTGGATCCGCCGGATTAGGTTCTAGGTTGAGCGTACGGAGGAGCGTCTTCTTGTAGCGCCTGACATGAAAGCGACTTATCCGAAACACATGGAAACATTTCTTTTCCTAGCTTGACCCTGATAATATGCCGACGCCGATGGCGGTGAGTTAAAAATAATTGATACACACCTTTGGATCGAGCATTAAGAGCTTTTCTTGATCCGGCGGCAGTCTTTCCGACAGAAGAAGACATCGTGTTGTTGTCTATCTACAACCAGGCCTCACCAGCTACGTCCACTGGTCAGGGTTATCGTAGAATTCATAATTAATATTTGTTTAGATAACGTCAGTGTTGGAAGATTTGGACAAGAGGGGGAAAAACAGTCGCCGTACCCAAAACATAGGCTAACAGGAAGCCCAACAGGTGGATCTGAAAATCCATAATCCAACCGCGCTTTAACGGTGGGTCCTCCACGTCTTGCGTACGGTGGGGACACGGTTACGCGATATCTGCGCCACCGCTGTTGATACGTACGTACATGTGTAATCCGACTGGCGCTGCTGCTGGTGCTGCTGCCAGGCATGGGACATCAGAGTAGCGCCATCGAATGCAAATAGAAATGGACACCGAAGCCGGTAAGTACCGGCTAATGCGCGAGCTCTGGGTGTACTCTACCCTACCTGCTACCCAAAAGCATGGTACGCGCATGTTCGTGCGGTTCGGACGAGTTGAATGGCTTAAGCTTTGCTTATTTTAATGTGTCACTAAAATGCTGAACGTGCATCGAATACACGATGAGCTGCATCGTACCTGTTTGCGCGATTCGTTGCGGATTTCGAAGTAGAAATTCGAGGTTTTCGTCGTCGCGTAATGACAAGATATTAAAACTACAAACATCAATAACAATACCGGCCTCTACTTCACTCACACAAACACACACACTACACGCTTTCAATAATAAAATAAAGTAATAATGTCCTCGACGGCTTTTCTGTACTCTTCTTGCGGTGTGCGGTTTTTTTTGTTATTTTTGCAACCTTCGACAGCACAGTTATGGCCGGGCCCTATTGTTTTGATTGTTTCGATAAGCAACGTATCGCAAAGAAGATCTTCTGCTAACGTAGTAAGCGACGCCTGCTTCTAAAACAGCTGTCAACGTTGTCTACTACGATCCGCACACTGGTTAGGAAGGCACAAAATGGACGTCCTTGGATTGATTTGGGACTACGCACGGTAAATACGCAATACAAAGTCCAATCATCTGTACCGGAACGTGTCCGTCAGCTTATCCCGAGCAGTAGACAATGTTTAAAACGTTCAACCTTGTTGCCATAAAATGTTTCCCTTGTTTTCCTATAGGCCCCAATCCTGGAGGTCTGTCGGTATTGATGATCGTAAAGAAATTCAGAAATTGAGCTACTCTATCAGCGGTAGTGCCCTACCGTGAAGCTTCCGATAACCGTGCCATCGATTGGAGTTTTGGTGCAATAAATTGATTGGAAGATTTGATTCTCCTATCATAAACTATCATTGCTGTTGGAGCTTTATATTGCATGCCTGAACCTGGTTTGTGTGTGTGTTTTTTGGTCTTGCCCACACCAAACTCCTTCTGGATACTCATGTCCGTCACTTT
Source organism: Anopheles maculatus (assembly GCA_002091835.1). NCBI lineage: Eukaryota > Metazoa > Arthropoda > Insecta > Diptera > Culicidae > Anopheles > Anopheles maculatus. Next base: position 7,390 of record KZ062820.1, read on the forward strand.
CTGAGTGATAAAGACGCTGCCATCACGAGCGCGGTCGGGAAGATTACGCATTCATGAGATAAAGTTTAAAGGGTTTTGGCGCAATGAACGAACAAAAATAAAAGAAATTACGATCCTTTATTTTTGCTTCCCGTTTTTACGACATTCTATTGGTCCGTATTTTTATGAACGTCTCGTTCCACAGCAGCACATTGCGATAATTTATTTCCAAACGATAAGTGTAAATTGGGCCTGTTGATTAAGCCCTATCTACGTTATCCACTCCACAAACGACGGTGTGACCATTGGCACAAGGAGGAGAGAGCGGGATCACGCGTACGGGAAGCCATCGATATCGTGCTGCTGCTGCTGCTGCTGCCCTGTGTTATTGTTCTCTGACCGCGATCTGCACGCGAATGATAGTCGAGTTCGTGTGTACAGAAAAAAAAAACGTGTGCACTCCCTCTGCTGCTCGGGCAGGCACGTTATCAGTGCCTTTCGCCATCGTCACACGACAAGCTGACGCACTGACATAACCGTGCGTCCAGGTAGCACGGTTTGTCTCCGCAACGGACACTCCACCGTTTCCCGTGGTGCGCTCGTGGCTCGCAGTGTCGTATCGTTTTAGGATAGATTGTATTGTTCAAAGAAACTTATCAATTTCTGCTACCCACAACAAAAGCGACACCACGGCACGGCACGGGCTTTGCACAGTGTACTTTATATTTTCATCCGTTGATGGACATGTCGTAAATCATGCCTTCACAACCTTTAGTGGAAGATGTGCAGAATGCCCTATGAAGTAGTCGTCGTAGTAGTGCAGCTTAGTGGTAGTAGAACAGTAGTTCCGTGAGATGGAACCTACTGCCATCTTGTCCAAGCGCGACCACCCCCGGTGCAAATATAGAGCAAATGTTTGATGATTCTTAGCTTCTAAAACATTGTCAGTTGAGTGGAGGCAAGGGAGATGAATGTATGATTGGCAATTGTTGTGCAATATGAGCTCCAGCTTTGGGGAGGCTCGTAAAGCCTGATTAGCTGAGCGTGCCACGTACGAGTGGAATGTATTATTAACTGAAAGTATGAAAAACTGCTGCTTTCGGCGTAGTCCACGTACATCATGTTGCCCGATCGTCCCGGTTGCACGGGTTCGGTGTTACACGGGTTTGCCTATTTGTCGCGTTGGCTTGCTTCTGTTTGGCGCACTGCTCTGGAGCTAGTACGGAGCCCACTATATGATAAGGGAATCAATCAGTCAAGTGGCAAGTAATCCACTCGACACACAATTGACAAGCGTTTGGTGCCGATTGATTTAGTAATACAATTATCGAGAGCCTCGAAGCGTCCCACCCCCTATCGCTACGTTACTTTATTGTTTCTGTGATAAAACCGTGCTCGATATTACCGAAATGTTGGATATTGGTGTACCACGCGGATTGATAGGTTGGTAGCGCGTGTTGATCGAATGTTTTGAATCGCTTCCGGCAATTTTGGGGTGGTTTATATGAGTAGGATAACGTTAGCGGAATTCGGGTTTTCTAGTTAATGGCGCAACGGAGTACTATCTAGCAAAATGGCTTACTTTCCAAGAATAAAATTCCGATTATCGATGATTACGTCTAATGATCACTTTCTGTCTTGCAAACTGATGTATAAAGTTGATATCGCTTTGCACAGCTGCTTTTATCTTGCCAGTGGCAAACGGTTTGCACTTTTCAGGACGCTTGAAGATACCTTGGAAACAGTGAGTCGAAACATGTGTCCGGTACCTGTAATTCGATCTTTATCCCTTTCGAATGTTATCAGTCACAGGTTTTGTTATCCGGTTTTATGGTTCTTTCCGGTAGATAAAAAGGGTTCTATTTTAGCATTTGTTTTGTTGCTTCATACAAATTCCATTCATGGCAGATAAAAAAACATGAACTCGCAAGATAAACGTTTGTCACGGATGGTTCACAATTTGAAGAGAAGTTTGTGGGCAACGTTGTTAGGAAGGAACGTACGGAAGTTAATTATTTAAACAAACTGAAAACAACTGGGACCAACAAAGAAAGCAAACGATAAATCTTACTATTAAATAAAATTCCTTTTCGCAACATTCTTCGAATATGCTTCATCATATTTGTTATGACATATTTTTTATTTTCACTCAGAATCTAATTGTTATTGCTATTTCTATTGCTGCAATCGGCAAAGTGCGATAAGTGACTCAGAAAAATAACAGAAAGCTCGTTCTGCTAAAGAGAAGACAATGCCGGGCAAAGAGGTGTTCATTATTGATGTGCAAACTGTGCGAGTGTCATCATCTACGATTTTATACAACAAAAATCAACAGGTTATAAAGAAAGTTCCTTAAAACCGGTGGTAAAAGGATAAAATATTCACAAACAGGCAGGCATATCGAGCGCGCCACAGAATACAGGGACATCCATAACATCCGTACCGGTTTTTTTTTGTATGTAACTACAGAACCATTGTTAAAAGTTCCAATGAAAGGTTTCACAGCATGAATAAAGGTTGATTTATGTGATATTTTTCCAATCTAACCACGAGAAGAATTCTGCAATTTATTTATAAAAATAAATTCACAACATTTCGGCCCATCGCGGTTGACAGCCTACTCTAGCAACTGTCAATGCCAAACGCCACTGTCAATTGTCAAAAACGACCCACATGTACTGGCCCGGTCCACGGTTCACTTTCGGTCGCCATTGTACACGGTTTTTGTTTTCCCATTCCCGTTTCGGGCTTGAAAATCGCTGCCGAAAAGCGCTGAAACCATGAAACAAAAGCAATAAACAGTGAGTGATGGTCGCGTGCAGTGTAGTTGCGATAGAATCAAGTGCGTAACGCGCACCGGCACAGTGCAGCGAGTGTGTGATAAGCCGCATCCGAACCATCCGAACAGCAGCAGCAGCGAAGAAGAAAGGTGGTGTTCCGTGGGCGCTGTACGAGGCGAAGAAGCAGCAGCAGCAACCAAGCAAGCAAGAAGAAATAGAAGCAACAGCGGAAAGCGTACCGGGTGTAGCAGAGCAATCAACGAACAAACCGTACGGGCGAGATAAATCCGTGCCCGTCCCAGCCACCGAAGCTGGGCAGTGTTCGTGCGGCATAGTAAGGGTGTTGCCGGACAAATAGGGGGGTGGGTAGAATTGTGAAGCAAAAAGTGAAGCCGATCGTATAGTGCCATCGAAGAGTTGCTGCCTTCACACACGCTCTTACCCGACGACGGTAAGCAATGTGGAAAAAGCAAGCCTCCTTGTGCTGGCTCGCAAGTGTCTACGTCGTGTGTCAGCTGGTCGCAGCAAAGAGTAATCAAGGTAGGCCCGCCCGGTGTGTCCGTAGCGTCGCAGCGATGACTAATGTTTTTTTTTCCCCCGATGGGCTTTGCAGTGCGAGAGGAATACTTCATTACCGGAAGTAACGGAACGTTGTCCTGTCCCACCTCCGAAAACCAGAACATTGTGTGGCACAAGAATGGCGCAAATATTTCCGACCCTCGGTAAGTGTGGGGGGAAAAAAGGGGCGTGTACAAGCTACTGCCTGCTAGATAAATAGCATTGCTAATTTGCATGTGTATTGTCGTTTACAGAATATCGTTCCTTATCGTGGACAGCAGTGAAGCGATTCGCAAGTGGTCCTATCTCGTTCCGGAGGACGAGGTAGACGATCCAAATGCTCCGAAGCTGTACTACACCCTGACGATACATAATTTTACCAAATCGGACGAAGGCAACTACACCTGCTACAACCAGGAAAATGGTCTCAACATGTCGTACACCGTACGCACCGTAATTCTACCAAAGATCACCCAAACTAGCAACGAAAAGATTAGAACTAAGACGACCAGCATCCAGCAGCTGTACTGCGTGATCGAGGCCTTCCCTCTGTCCCACACCGTGTACTGGGTAAAGGAGGATGCATCGGGCGAAAACAGCCTTAAGGCGTTGGCCAACAACTCGGAACAGCGGGTGATCGACGACCGGCACATGAATGCCACCCTCACGCTGCGTGATCTCTCCAAAGCAAACAACGGAACGTACTCGTGCGTGGTAATGCCATCGGCACAGATGCAGGCCACCAGCCTGCACGAGGTAAAGAAATCGATGGCGCTACTGATTCTGGACGTGCCGCAGGTAACGATCGATTACGCGAAAGCGGTCGGTGCGAACAAGATCTATCTCAACTGGACGGTGAACGATGGTAACGATCCGATCAAGAACTACATCGTGCGATACCTGAAAACGGGCGATCAAACGTTCACGTACTATCGGGAAAAGATCGGAGGAAACAATTCTTTCTACGTGCTGGACGGATTCGACCCCGGCACGGACTACAAGATAAGTTTGGGTGCATCGAACGGTCAGGGTGACAGCAAGCACCACGAGTACAGTGAAACCATTCGAACGCTCGACACGGATCCGAGCTTTACGCCGCAGGTGGAAGTTAAAGGCAGCACACACTCGACGATCACGATCGGGTGGGCACCACCGCCAGCCAATCTTACCGATTACATCCAATACTACGAGCTGGTCGTTTCGCTTGCCGGTGTGAATGCTTCGATTATGAAAAAGGAAGCGTTCCACCCGCAGAACAGCCGCAATCTACCGTACATGTTCGATAATCTGGCCACTGCCACGGAGTACACGTTCCGGGTGCGTGCCTGCAGCGAGCTGACAAAAATCTGTGGCAATTGGTCCGAACCGGTCAACGGGACGACAAGCGATGGGCAAGCGTCGGCCCCACGCAACCTCAAAATCACCTGCTCGCATCACAACATTTCCCGCCGTAACTTTGTGCGCGTACGGTGGGAAGAGCCGGAAATTCCGAACGGCAAAATCATGTCCTACCAGACCATCCTGAGCGGTGTCGCCAACTACCGGTCGGAGTATGGCGTGATGAAAAACGAAATCTGGGGCCCGAAAATTAAAAACATTCTGCGCCACGCATTTTCCACCGAGTACGACAATGTGCCACCGAACACAAACTACACCGTCAACGTGACGGCCCACACACGCACGAAACGGCCGGGTGTGGTTGCGTCGGCCATGTGTACCATGCCGGCCACAACGCCCGACAATTTGGGACGGATCAGCTGGGGTAAACTGCGCACGGATCAGGACGATTGGATTTTTAAGCTCTTTTTGCCACGGCTGTCCGAGCGCAATGGACCGATCTGCTGCTACAAGGTGTATCTGACACGGATCCACATCCATCACAACGGTTCGCTGCCCACACCAGAAAATGCGCTCATCACGAGCTATGCCGATGTGCACTCGATGAACAACACCCACGGGGGAACGTATTTGGCGGAGGTGTTTGCTGGTATGAACAGCCAGACGGAGGTATTTCTGGGCGATGGGAAGAATAGTCCGGCGGTCGGTTTGTGCCCACAGTGTCTGCAGATGCGGCATCATCAGGTGCCAGTAGTGGAACCGGAGCGTGCGGCAGTGACGACAGGTGAGACAAAGACAGTTGGCTGCGAAGAATTAATCACAAATTTTGCTCTAAAATGACTCGAACGTGCTTGTTTAATCTCGAAACCAATGTCTTTTGTCGGAAATTTTAACACCGAACTGAATTTTCACATTGTTCTTGGCCTTTCCAACACAGAATCACCCACCGCTAAGGACGATCTTGCTCCAGCTGATGATGATGTTGTAACCTCAGCACCTGGTGCACGAACGGGCAACGAAGCGGTACCGCTGGAAGATGAGCGTAAAGCGTCTTCCAATCACGAGAAACGTGACACGGGCAAGTACTACGATGTGATTCCTCGGCTGGAGACGGTTTTCGATGGTGCTCTTGATCCGACTAGTAACTACACCGGATTTCTGGAAGTAGTCGGTAAGTGTGCTGTTGGAGCGATCCTTTGCGTACTGATCACACATCCTTCCTGTTGCCTCGATATTGCAGTAAAAACCGACAGTGGTGATGATGGACGGGACTACGTATCGACCTTTAGTGAGTACTTCCAGGAAATGAATGCCGGCGCACCCTCGGAGGACGACGCGGATGGGAACGACATCACCTACATACTGAACATTGTTATCCAAGTTTTACTGGCACTGATTGCGATTGTCGTGATTGTGCTGATGGTGCTATGCTTCCTGCACAAGCACGTTAGCAACAACATCGCCCAGGAAGGTGAAGCGATCAGTTTGGGTGACTCGTTAAGGTAAGCGGTGTGGGATGGCCGATGTTGGCAGTTGCCTTGTTGTGGGTTCCCCGTTTTATGTTTGGCTTCCCCGGGCCTATCGTTTGGTTCCCATCTCCTGTCTCTCTCTCTCGCCTCTCTCTCTCTATAGACGGGCCCTCTGCAATGGTGGCCGCGGTGTTAATGCTCATCATCGTCATTTGCTCGGTTCCAGCAGTGCCAAACCGCCCGTGCTGCCACCGATCTCGAAGGACGACCTGCCGAAAGCGTACAACGATAAGCACAAAGATTCGGACTACGGGTTCCAGCACGAGTTTGAGCTGCTGCCGGACAAGTTTGCCGACCGGACGACGAAAAACTCGGACATGAAGGAAAATATGCCCAAGAACCGGTATCCCGACATTAAGGCGTACGATCAGACGCGCGTTAAGCTGACGCCGCTGAACGGGTTGGCCGGATCGGACTATATCAATGCGAACTTTGTGATCGGCTACAAGGAGCGGAAGAAGTTTATCTGCGCACAGGGACCAATGGATGCGACTATTAACGACTTTTGGCGCATGATCTGGGAACAGCATCTGGAGATAATCGTAATGTTGACGAACTTGGAAGAGTACAACAAAACCAAGTGTGCCAAGTATTGGCCGGAAGGTACGAACGATTCGATACAGTACGGTGAGCTGCTGATCACGTTCCAATCGCTCACATACTATGCCGATTACATCGTTCGCACGCTAAAGGTTTGTGACGGATGCTTCATCTGCGGGCAAGAACCGGCTCACTAACCATAGGCTTTATTGTAACCTTTCAGGTCACGAAACGGTCCGCCAGTTCGGGTGAGGAAACGTGTCGCGAGATCAGCCAGTATCACTACCTCGCGTGGAAAGATTTCATGGCTCCGGAGCATCCGCAAGGCATAACGAAGTTTATTAATCGAATCAACGCCGAATACTCGCTGCAGCGTGGCCCCATTTTGGTGCATTGCAGTGCGGGCGTCGGTCGAACCGGTACGTTCGTTGCGCTCGACACGCTGATGCAGCAGCTGCAGGAGGAGGGCCAGGTGTTCATTTTCAACACCATTTGTGATATGCGATATCAAAGAAATTTCCTCGTCCAATCTTTGGTAAGTTTCCCTGTTTATTCCATTTACCTTTGCGCTCATGGCGCCCTCTCGCGGAATTACGCAGTACTGCTCGGTTGGGTAGAGATGGTCCAATCTAGAGATGAGAATAATAACTCATTTCAACGAATTAATTCATTCTCACTCCTTCCCCGTAACGATTCGAATCGTTTAACAACTCTTTTGCGATTCGAATCGCAAACGAGTTGTTAAAACTCTTCGTAAAGAGTTTATTTAACTCATTCTTTAGGAAGATTTAAATCAATCTTTCACTCTTACTCAGTTCGCACAACACTAGTCCAATCATTCCACCAAACGGTCCATTATGTTAAGCAATCAAATTAACCAAAATTGCACCATTTAACATCTCATAAATACCATTCTAATTACCTCATTTAATTAAAATTAATTAAAAACTTTGAAAATCTAATTACCCTTCTAGAAACAATACATCTTTTTGTATCGAGCGCTGGCCGAGTTGGCTTACTTCGGTGACACCGAGATAGATCAAAAGTCGCTCGCAACCACAATCGAAGCGTTGAAGCAACCGTCTTCAGAGAACGTCGAAATATCGCGACTTGAGCTACAATTCCAGGTGAGAGAGAGAGACTGACAACTCTCCCAGAAAGACAGATCAGCAACATAAACTTAACTCATCCATTCACCCTTTTGCTTGCAGCGTTTAAAAGCGTTCCAAGAGGACATCCGGAAAACCACCACCATGGGTTCGAGCGAGGAAAATAAGTCGAAAAATCGCTCCGACGCGTGCATTCCGTACGATAAGAACCGTGTCATATTGGCTCCGATACCGGGCCGCGATCACTGCACGTACATCAATGCGTCCTTTATCGATGGGTACGACGATGAGAACAACTTTGTCATTACGCAGGATCCGATGGAGGACACAATTTTCGACTTTTGGCGCATGATATTCGAGCAACGGATCAAAACGATTGTCATGTTTTCCGAGGTAATGGTTGTTGTGCGTTACGAAGCTTCACATTTGTGGTACGATGGTTTTTCCTCTCTCTCTTTTGTACGTTTCGATAGATTGGTGACGGTCCAAACAAGTGTCCCCGGTATTGGGCGGACGAGGAGATGAAGTACGAGAATTTGCTCGTATCGTACATACAGAGCGAAAGTGGGCCGTACTACACGAAGCGCGAGTTTACCGTCACCAACTGCAAGACGAACGATACGATCCACGTGACACAGTTCCAGTATAATGGGTGGCCGACGGTGGAGGGCGAGGTGCCCGAGGTGACGCGCGGCATGATCGAGATCGTGAATCAGGCGCAGAAGCATAGCTCGCAGCAGCAGGACATTTTTACGATTGCCGTCCACTGCAGGTAAGGTTTCTTTCTGTCGTACGGTAACGCCAACCCACGAATTTCACAAACACATATCTTCCTCTTACAGTCTCGGAACGGACAAAAGTTCCCTTTTCGTTGCCATGTGTATATTAGTGATGCAGCTAAAGACGGAGAAACGTGTCGATATTTGCACGGTGGTGCGAAAACTTCGAGCACAGCGTAGTTTAATGATACAGACATATGTGAGTAATGTGGAAAAGCGATTGAAAACGCATTTTATTAACCATTTCATTCCCCTGTTTTCCATTTCCAGGCACAATATGAGTTTTTGCATAGGGCGATTGTAAATTTTGCCGATCTGTATAAAATATCGCTAGGCATCGTGAACGATTGTTGATAGACGGCTGAGTAGTAGTAGCAGTAGTAGTAATAGATTGGCTCGAGCTAGAAATTAATATGCGAACAATATTATTAAAAAAGCAACAACAACAAACAATTAACATTAAACAAACACAACAAAATATAATATATACGTATCTCGCGTAAGTCTCCCGTCGGAGACAAACACATATGAGAGTGTAGAGGATATTACTGAGCTAGGATCAGTAGCGAAACATATTGTGGGTCGCTTTCACATCTGCTTTCCTTATTGAAAGAAGACGGTAACAGGATATATTGGTAGGATAGATTGTGAAACGAACCACAAGCGAGATATGTAGTGCGAAGGTGGAGCAGAAACACAGAGATCGAAGGCTTATTAACCGGAAACGTTTGACAAACAAGAAAGTTCCAGTAACAGTTAAGTGTGAGAGATGAAAAAAACCGCGATACTAAACTACCGGAAGGAAAACACTTAGCACAGTTGAAACTCAGCTAAAAACAGCAAACCGATAGAAACGATAACCACGAAACACAAAACCATAACATAATGATGTGACGCGGAGAGAGAGAGTGATGATGCTGCTCCGTCTGTGTTGGAGCAGCCCGTCCTCCGTCACGTTTTTTTGGAACATTTTATGTGAAGAATGACAATTAGGATTAAACCTTTTTATATATGTACCGAATACAACACTGATGATATATGATACCACGCGATACAAGGAACCAACCCGACCGTTCTACAAAAGCTAAACTAATATAAAACGGGACAGCGTAGAAGCGAACAGAGAAGCACCACAAGCAACAGAAGATGGAGGTGACTAAGAAGCAGGGGAGGGGGATTAAGTCAATCAAACTGTGTGCACCTTTAGGTTTCGGTTACGGCGCTAGCGCCATTAGACAAGGTTTACACCGGGTCGAATCGGCGTTCTTTAAACGATGCGATGCACTACTAGTCTACGCGTCGAAGCAATACTGTTCACATTAGAGATGAGAATAATCACTCTTTTCGCAGAGTTGAATCAGAGTGAGTGAGTGGTTACAAGGATTTGAATCTTTGACTCACTCTTTAAAGATTCATGAAAAAAAATTACTCTAAACTTATTCTTAAATTACTTTCGTGCGTTGAAACACTCACACTCTCTGCGCCGACTAGTAACTCCTTTTGGCATCCAACTCACTCCTTTTGGCATCAAACTCACTCCTTTTGGCTTCAAACTCACTCCTTTGAGTTCAAACTCACTCCTTTTGGCATCAAACTCACTCACTCGCTGCGCCGACTAGTGCCTCACTCTTTTTGGATTCAAACTCACTCTCACCCTCTGCCACGACTAGAGACTCACTCCTTTTGGCTTCAAACTCACTCCTTTTGGCATCAAACTCACTCTCACTGGCTGCGCAGACTAGTGCCTCACTCCTTTTGGCTTCAAACTCACTCTCATCTGCTTCTAACTAGTGATCAACTAATTTTGGCTTCAAACTCACTCAATAAGAGTGAGGAAGTCTTGGTCAATAGTTGCCAAAAGGAGTAAGCCACTAGTCGGCGCAGCAAGATGAGAGTGAGTTTGAAGCCAAAAGGAGTGAGTTTGAAGCCAAAAGGAGTCACTAGTCAGCGCAAAGATTGAGAGTCATAAAAAATCTTTATGCTGAGTTGAAACTATAAACTCCTTTGCAAGATTAAACTCACTCACTCACTCTTACTCATTGTGCACATCTCTAGTTCACATGAACAAAACAATTATCACAGTTACGATCGAACAACCCTCTCTGGTAGGTCAAACGTTGAGTACATGTGATCAAGCCGAATAGGTTGTTCAATCGAAATTGCAAAAATTGTTTAATTAAAGTGGACAATGTTGCTTGGAACGGTGTGATTTGTGTGCAAGTTAAAGTTTTGACCTGCAAAACCCTGTAGACAGGGGTAGACACCCTATGTGTGCCATCAATAGTCTTTTTTGTGTGTGTGCGTTTTGTCACACAACACGTTATTAGGAAATACTGTTTCTTTTTTCTGCCAACCCTTATGCCAGCTTTAGCAAATGCTTTTGCTGCTGCTATCACATGAATCTAGTCGGAAATATGGTAACGTGTGCTAGTACTACGCACACTTTCGCCGATGCAGCATTCCAGTTAAACCACGCGTACGTAATCCGTTATTTAATCCGCCTCATCGCTTCCCGTTCTGTTTCGCCAATTGGGGAACGTTCTTTGCCCTTCCGGAACGGTAGAAGACACATTTTCTTACAGTTTTGCTTTACAAAACCGCGACAATCCGGTAGAAGAAGAACGGAGGATCAAATTCTCTAATGCCATCGCGCCTCGTTCCAAAGCACCCGCGGCGGCACAATCACCACACGCGCGCATACGCATAAAATAGAAAAATGGAAATCAACAATTACTCATTAATTATATCGATAGGCGTAAAAGGGAGAGAGGAGCCAACGAAACATGAATCTAGCGATAGGGACACAAAATAGGAGACGAAAAGAAATGCGTCTTGTTTTTTTTTTTGTTACACAATTTATGTTAATGTTCATGCTTCTCATTCCTTTTTAATTCAACTCATCATCATCATTATTTACCATCACGAAACATGTTGGCCACGGTGGCGCACGATTAGAACAATGGACCACTCCAGCTCCAACTTCTCATCCGCATATTATCTTTAAGAGGAAGCCGAGCGTGTGGGGGAAAAAAACAAAGGATAAACATTTGGCTTCTGTGGAGCCGAGTCAGTCACAACGAGCGCAAAACCACACTCCACTCCGAGAAGGACGGCCGCCGTGCCTTCCATTCCAACGTGTAGTGTTTTTAGGAAACCGAACCGGATGGACGAGAGCCATACGCCAAGTCGCTTTTGCGTGAGAATATGTTTTGTTTTGTTTTGCTTACATTTGTTACGTTAGAAGGCCTCCAGTGAGGAGCAAAAAGTCAAAAGGAAAGGAAAGACACAGAGAAGATAATGGTAAATTTGCTTCCAAAACAAAACAAACCTCAGATTAACCGTACCATTTTGTGTGGTGTTAACTGAAAATGATCAAAAAACAATCGAACCCGCATATAATCGTCGAGCCGCGTCCCGGTATCCCGCGTCCTAGTTGTGTGCTTCAGTTAAGATTATCATTATGTAGGCCGGCATTATCGTAAACGAAGCAAAGCAAAGCAGCATAATTATCAAAAAAAAAACAAATGAAAAACGAAAAGGAAGCAGCAACAGCAGCAAACGGAATCAGGTGCGCAAAACGAGAGACAAGATACTCTAGAACTAAAAAAAAATACCTCTATTTGTGTGTAATAGTCAATAATGATTAAGGCATCCCAACAGCAGCAACAACGCAAATACCAGTATATGATATTTCTTTAGCGTATTTGTCAAATTGCCATTAGTGTGGTGAGTGGAGCGTAGGAAAAACAGCAGCACAAGCAAACAAAACAAGAAAAATCAAACAACATTGCAAATATGTAGCAGCAGAAGCAGCGAACGCAGCACAACTACCAAGCGCCGAGTTTCCGCCATATTCTCGAACCGGATTGCAAGCATTCAAAAGCCCCAAACAAACAAACAAAAATCTAACGCTCTCTACTACGCAGCAGCAGAAGTAAAGTTCGTCGTGGCTTTACTGCCCCGGGGTGGCCGCTTGTCTGTCCCCTTCAACTGCCCGGTCCGTCTCTGCCTGCGCAGGTGAACGATGTGAATCGATTATGTGTATGTGTGTGTGTGTATGCTAAGTATTTGCAATTTATTATGTAAAAAAAAAACAAACAAACAACAACAAACCAAACGAAACGAAAATGTGCGTTTGCACTTTTTTCAGCTTTTTCCCCGAAGATAAAAGAAAAACAAACAACCACAACAACACACACTCTTTAAAGGAAAAGAAGAATCAAAGTCGAAGAAAGTGTAGGTTAGCGGAGAAAAGGAGAGAGCGCTGATGTAGTGCAGTAAGCGAAAAAGGAAAGAAGTAAGGAAGCAAGAGAATGATAATAATAAAAGAAAATGATTATGCAATGAGATAATGTGAATAAAGATGAAAAAAGGAATAAAACTTTTGAGGTTTAATGTTGTGTTTTTATTACGATGACCTCTTCGTACGATGACGTTGTTTTTATTACAATGACCTTCGGGGCGGCCCGGTGGTGTATTCGATAGCGGCGCCGGTCTTCACACGGCAGGACCGGGGTTCGAATCCCGGCGGACCGCCTCCCCGTACGCAGGACTGACTATTCTGCTACAGGTATAAATAAGTCACAGAAAGCTAGCAATAGCTGGCAGGCCAAGACCTCACGAAGTTGTAGTGCCAAGGAAGAAGAAGAAGACCTCTTCATCGTGCAGCAAAACAGACTCGTCAGGTTCCGGTGGGCTGATCATGTCATGAGGATGGAACCGTACGACCAAGCGCGTAAAGTCCTTTAAGGTCGTCCACTTGGACAGAGGGGGCGTGGCGAAAACTGCATAGCAGTTGTACCGCCTGCTGAATAAATACGTATAGGCATTAGTAGCTTTTTCCTCTTTTTAAGCTCTTTGAAAAGCTTAATTAAAGCTTGCCTTGAATGGTTTTGTTGTCAGTAACTCCATCTAACCATTGTTGAAGTCCTGTGCATGATTACTATTCTTCGGGGTCGCAATTGAAACCGACAAGGGATCTACTGATGTAGATTGCGAGCTAAGGCATCGTCAAACTATTAATCCCACTAAGTACATACCATAGTTTTGTCTATATGGGTGATAAGCTTTTCTCAACAATCTTCAGTTCAAGTATGGCAATACAATTTTTCATCCCGAATGAATACAACCAATACAAGGATGCTCCCTCCAACAATAGTCCTTAACAGAACTATACGAACACCTATATTCTAGTAAATTGCAAGAAGATTGGCTTTCTTTGATTTGAAAACTACCCGTACCTGCATAGTCAGTTCTGCGTACGACGAGACGGTCCGAAGCCTGCCAGTCTTCGATGCTGTGTCCTGTCGTGTGAAGACTGGACCACCGGACTACCCCAAAAAAGAAGGTAACACATTTAAAAATAATAATAATTTCAATGTGTGTAAAACATTTTAACATTTGTTGTTTGCTCATGTTAAATACCTCCATATAATAGAACCTTTCTTCTTCTTTCTTGGCCTAACGACCTCTTAGGTCATGCCTGCCAGTTTTTTTAGCTTACTAGACTTATTGTTACCGCATAGTTGGGTAGTCAGTCATCACTATGAGGGAACGGCCCAGATGAGATTTGAACGATATGAGATACCGAGCCGCCCCGGTATTTATGTTAATATGTATTTGTATTGAAGCAGCAGTGATACGAATAAAAAGAAGTGATTTAGAAAGATAAAAAGCAACAGAATATTGGAAAAAAATATAGCAATATCCATAACACTCTATCCTGTGACTCCTCTTCCCCATTATCCTACCTCTCCTTATTCCATCCTTTTAGTTAAATGTCGTGTTGTCTTTGTCTTACGTGTTTTTTTTTTGTATAAGATACGGGTGATCTGTTGACATAGCAATGGCATCCGTGCGCAATGTCGACACTGCTGTATACAGGAGGCAGGCTTGTTTGGCTGTGAAAGTGTTCTCCATACCATTTCAGCAGTCGCAGGACGGGTTTGGCCATGTTAGCTTTGGGTTCGGGAGTGATCGGCAGGTTAAGTCTCGAGAGTAGTGGAGTCGCTCTTGCTGCTACGGGATGAGACTCGCCGATCATTTTTGAATTCAACGCTGGCATGGTTGGGTTGGGACTGTCTCTGATGGGCTGCTTGTTGGACACTGGACGCAGCCAAATGAATGTTTGTTCTGTCCAGAGTTTCGTTTTCTCTATGTTTTGTCTATTCTCTTTCTCCAGATCTGCAAGTCGGAAGGATGAAGGACAGTACTATTACAGCAATAGAACAAGCCACACATCAACAAACAATAATTACTGCTATTGAACCGGACTATGCCTGCCCTACAACCACACAACAACAACAACAACAATAAACATGGACTACAACCCACCATAACGCATTCACAACCGAGCATAAGGCAAATTACAAGGAGGAAATGCCTTGTAACTATCTTGAATTTGTACGTCGTCATCACTTGCGGTGGTGTCAATACGGCCTTAAGCGGTCATATTGTAACTTAAAATAAAAAAAAATAAATAAATAAATCCATAACACTCTCAGGGTTTTTAATAGTAAGAAGACTGTCTGGTAATTTAAAAACGTAGTTAAATATCCTACTGCAGAGCTTAACCTTGCGCAGATATTCGAGCTTATCCATGAATTGTGCGTTCAGATGATCAGACGCACATAGCTTCAGCTATGAACAGACAAATGTGAAACTACAATGTTCAGAAGCGGACATCACCAAATGAGGGACAAGTGAAAGTGATGTTTACTGTTCACGCCTAACAGTTAGGCTATCCGCATACATTTACCGAGCCGAAGATAGATCGGATGAATGTAAGATGTACTATTCGGAATTAGGATTGGGAATAAAGAAATATGTTCACTCACAATTAAACCTTCCCACCTAAGAACCATTTGAAAAGGTTCCGTGACGCAACACTTCCAAAATACTAACCCTTCCAAATACAGCTCTAAGGTCCTGTTTTGATATAAAAACAAAACCCCCAGTACAGCTGATGTGCTGTTTACTTTATGTTGTCTCCGATATGTCCGATATCCTGACAGTAGTAAACGTTAGGTCAGATGGGAGAATGCAAGTAGGCGCTAAGATATTTGTGATCCGACCCGAGAATGTGTCGTCGCCATAATAAGCCAAGCAATTTCATAGAAAAGAGAGTTTTATGTCTGAGAAAATAGGTTTATTACAACCACACAACGTAGAATTGATAACAAGATGATGATATAAACCGATTACTATACTTTTCTCTTGATCTCTCATGAACAGCATTGTGGGTATCTCTCAGACATTACCTTTGAACGAGTTTTAAAGAACTAGTCCTTTTCTCATTTGAACTAATTTTTGCTGGTTGAATCCGACCAGGCAGGAAACAACTTGTTGGAAAAAACTGGGCTAATCGATTGTGAGGATAACATTTCAATTTAAAATCATTTACATACAAGCTAAATGTCTGGCACATTCTCTCATTGATTTTTTTATACTAAAAATCTTCAACCCAATAACTTGGAGGTATAAATATTAAGAATTATTGTTCCTACAGGATCAACTCTCCAGATGAGTTTGTAAAAATGCTCCAGTGCCCTCGTTATAAACGTTGCTTTACTTTTATTTGTTACATACTTAACTATTACCTTAATAAAATGAAATTTTAACCACCGACTAGGGTTTTTTGATGAACTGTCAGCCTAACGTTGATGTACCGGGTGTGTGATGAAAACAACACTCCATCTGATAACTCGTCCTGATGATGGACAAGGCCGCTTACAGCAAAAAAAAAAAACAGGCTCCCCAAAAAATGAATCCTTGCACGTAATTTAACCCGCCAGCCCAACCATACCCGTGAATCAAGCCGAATCATTGCCGATGTCCTCTCTCCCTCTCTCGCGCGCGCTCTCCTCGGTCCGTTCCCCGTTTGCAGCTGCCGCAGTTGCATTCGCGCGCATCCGCAATGCACTTCACGCTTCACGCCAAAGCCTTTCCCAACTGATGGATGATGCAGGGCATTACGCACACAACGGGAAGCTGCGCGTACATCGAAAGCGCCGGCTGGTTACGCACCAAACCAAGAATCAAATTTAAAACCGTTTTTTGATACTGTGCGAGACCTCTCCGTCCTCCCTCCGGCAAACCCCTTTTCCCTTTCACCCCAACAAAAAAGGGTATGGCAAGGATGCGGAGCGCGAAAAGAAGAGGGACAATAAAGAATTAAGAAGCAACTGGAAAAAAAAACATATCCAGCGCAAAAAAAAGCACGATCTCATTCGGGCCACATTTATTATAAAACATTGTTCCGGGGCCTTGGGTTTTTTTTTGTATGCGCTGCTTTTTCATTCCACTCCAATTGCATGGTTCGGGGAAACTTGCGAACACTGTTGCCATTTGCTGCTTTGCGGAAAAGTCCGTTCACCGGGGGCCGTTCATACGGTGCCAAATTGCATGAATTGCGCGAACTCCGCATCCAAACCCAATATATTAACGAACTGTTTTCGTCCACGCGCTGGTCGCGCTGATTGTCGTTCTCACACGGACTGTGAAAAGGGGTTTTCCCCGGGTGTTCTCTTGCGCACCAGACAGAAACCGGCCGGCTCGGCGAGTGCATCCGAGAGGGTTCGCACCGCAGAAAGGGGCGCAAGGGTTTGCACTGCCTAAAAGGGGGTACGAGAGCGACCCAGATACCCGTCCATCCATCCATCCGTTGCTTGCTGCTGACTGGCTAAAAAGCGCTCAACGATGAACAATGAAAAAAAAAAACGAGCGGGAAAAAACGGATTGTGCAAGTGGGAAAAGGATGCAGGGAGACCTCTTTCAATCGGCCCGCCGTAATCCGCCGGCGCTTGATCGAGGGATTGCGCAAAAAAAAACAAGAAACCCAGAGCCCAGTAACCCCAAACCTTCGGAAAAGGCAGAACCAAACAACAGGGCGTAAGATCGAAGCGACGAGATCGGAGGTCCTTTGAGTTCGGATTCTGGCGCAAAAAAAGGAAAAAAAAGGAAAACGGAAGGGCGCGCAATATCCCTCGGTGCTCGGATGATTATTTACACGTTTAGCAAAGGTCTGATCGGGTTTTGCCTACGTCATTCGGAAAAGGTAAGAGTGTAAACCGAACCGGTGTGTGACACACAGAAGAACGAGGACGAGGGAATGGGAAACATCTAATTCCATGTTCTTGATTTTTTTCGTCTGTGTGTGTGTCCTTCTGTCCTTCGTTAGAGCGGCGCCTTACGGCAAACGGATCGCAAACAAAACAAGGATCACACTCGAAACACAACCGGGGTTCAACGACCACCGAAGGGAATGAACGATTCCATGCGGACGGCGAGGATTTTGTTATCTTTTTCCTGCTTTTACTATTTTTTTAACCGTTGCGAACGAATAATTAATACACATTTTTTGTACGTCTTGTTATTGCGTGTGTGTGTGCAGAGTAAAGTAATGTTTAATTGCATTCTCGTTTTGGTTGTTTATCATATCACTATTGTCCTGTTTTCGATGCGATCAGACGGATGAAAAGGGTAATTAAAATTCTATTTTGTAAGTGGAGATGAAATTAATCTCACTACTTCTCACTACTGCTCAAAGAACACAGTGATTGCTTAATAAACTTTTTTTTTAGAGGATCGTTTAAAATTTAAATTATTTTAACGATTATTTAAACAACAAAGCATCTGTACGGTGCGTGTCGTAACTATACGTCAATAGATCTTAATCGATGTAACTGAAGTAAATTTTATTTACAGATGAAGCGATGATGAGCAAAATATTGGTGATAGTATTGACTTTTTGTAACAGCTACTTAGAGATGAGAAAAATCACTCTTTTCGAAGAGTTGAAACAGAGTGAGTGAGTGGTTATAAGGATTTGAACCTTTGACTCACTCTTTAAAGATCCATGAAGAAAATTTGCTCTAACCTAATCCTTTGACTACTTTCGACTTTTCAACTCACTCAAAAACTCTCTGCGCCGACTAGTGACTCACTGCTTTTGGCTTCAAACTCACTCTTACTCTCTGCGTCGACTAGTGACTCACTCCTTTTGGCTTTTAGCTTCAAACTCACTCTCACCCTCTACTTCGACTCTCCCTCTGCGGCGCAGTAAGAGTGAGTTTGAAGCCAAAGGGAGTGAGTGAGTGAGTGAGGAGTAAGTCACGAGTCGGCGCAGAGAGTGAGAGTCATAAAAACTGTTTGTGCTGAGTTGAAACTATAATCTCCTTTGCAAGATTAAACTCACTCACTCACTCTTACTCAGTGTGCACATCTCTAATAGCTACCACGAGAATAATTTAACATAAATAGAGATTGTTAAAGAAAAAAAAAGGTAAAACGTGATTTTTTGTTCAAAACTTTCGTAATTTTTCAACCAGACAAACAACAGTGGCCAACAATAGAGTAACATAACCTAGTTAAATAAAATAAAAATAAAAATACATGAACATTGTATTAGACATAGACAACATTTGGTGAGGTCTTTTCTATTTAGGTGAAGTTATAGCTTTTATATGTATCGAAAGAAATAGTATGAGAAATGGGCAAGAAGGTTGTCTTATTCGTTTGTCCATCAGTGTACATACACAAATATATTGTCGATAGTAAAAGTCTACATCAACTAAATCGGAACATTTACCAGGAGTCATCAAAGTCATCAAATATCAAAGTTAAAATCATTTATCAATTTTTTGGTACACAAAATATACCAAACTTTGTAGGATTTTCCCAATTCTATATTCCTTTACACCTATTCCTTTATTTATCACGTACAAGTAATGTTATTAATTTATTAGCTTAACTATTAACTCAGTATGACCCCGCAATCACAGGAAATTAGGGCACGATTTTTCACATTAGCCATGGCCGTTGACAGAAGTCAGAATCAATATTTGTAACATTGATTTGATACACCAAAGTCGAATGCATCCGAAATAGCGTTAAAACATCATCTGAATGTCGATACAGAACATCATGGAATGTTATTTTAAATAAATTCTGTGCAACATTTGAGAAAATTTAACGAGAACAGTTCATCAGCTTGTGGTGACCAAAAATAAGGGTTTCTTTCTTTCTTGGCCTAACGACCTCTTAGGTAATGCCTGCCAGTTTTGGCTTATTGGACCTATTTTTACCAGGTAGTTGGATAGTCAGTCCTCACTATGGGGGAACGGCCCAGATGAGACTTGAACTCCGGTCTTGTCGTGTTAAGACCAGCGCCGCTGTCGCATCTACCACCAGGCCGCAAAAATAAGGGTTTACACTATGTAAAAATGTTGTTTGTTTGTCCAAACAGTCGAATTTATTACACATAAAACGACGTATCGAAGTTATCCAAACGTCACTAAGTAAAATCATTGAAATTAACTCGAAAATTGGCTTGCAAACCACGCAGCAGCTTAGTTCAACCACTTTTTAACACATCTCATACAACCATTAAAAATTGTTGCAACAAGTGTTTGTATAATTATGTTACACACTGTAAATATTACGTTTTACGCAACGTTTTACACAGGGCAGATGAATGTACTCCAACATTACTAATCAAGTCTTATTTATGATTTTTTTTATCGTTTGAAAACTTTGCAATTCTTCATCCTTTTGTTGCAATTATTGTCCACCTTGCGCTGGCACATTTACCCACTGTAGCACACCTCATTTTCGATTGCAAAAGATATCTTGGCTAGACGATGAGTTTTTTTTTGTGCTGCTCTGTCTCGTCCCATGTGAAATCATCTTTTTCCCGGTAAGTTTCTTGAGTTTTCTCAGCACCTTGACAACAGTCAACCGTTGCCGCCGTTCCTGCTGCTCGCTCACGCCACTTCACCTTTCTCATTCACACCCATCAACAAAAACGCACATCCACACACAGGGATAGACGTCGAGGTCATGGTGGTGGTACGGGCTGGAAGCTGACTGGAGGCTGCCATCAAGGGAAAAGGGATCAAAATCGAAAAAGCGGTTAAAAAACTAGCAAAAAAAAAAGCAAACTGCGCCAGGCGCTACACTGTTCCCCCTTTCACAGCAAACGAATGGATTGTGATGCACGCACACAATCGCACAGTTTAAAATCGACTACCGTATTTGTGTTGACTGACTGGCATGACTGTTGCGTACGTCGGAAGGGACTTCCGAAAGGGCAACCCGTTTTTTAATGAAGGGATACGAACCGTGGACGAGAGATCGCGTCTGTTGCGCGGGTTAGATTTTCGATTGTTCTCACCTTTTCCCTGTTCTCCAACACACACACACGCACGCAATGCGTTTTTCAGTTGTTGAAAATTTGCCGTTTTTTGTTGTTGTTTTTGAGTGTGTTGTGTTCTTCCTTTTTTAATTCTCAAAAAAACCGGATGGAAAGGTTGCGAGAGGCTGTGTTCGCGTATGGCACCCCTTGCCTTGGGCTGCCGGGTGCTTTGGACAGATTTCAGTACGCCTGGGAACGGTATTGCGTGCGCATCTCTCTCTCGTCCTGTAGCCTTTCGGTTGGAGGCAATCCGTTGACCGGATCCATCCGGATGTCGCAAAAGAAGTAAGAATTTCGTGCGTTTCTGTGTAATACGGTTGTGATTCGATGTTAAAATACGCATACCAGCATTATTAACAGTGGATAACACTAGCAAAAGGTGTCATCTTATCAATCTGTGATGAAACAATGTTAAAACAAGCTAATTACACAGTGTAAATTCAACTTAAAGTGATTTTGATTTGATAATTTATAAAGCACGCATACACATTGCATACCTTGCAGGCGCATAAAAATGCGTAGCCTACTGTGAAACGTCAGAAGCGTGCTGCAAAACGCAAAACTTTCCACCAAAAAATCGTCCTTCCGAATGTGTGTAAGTGTGTGTGTGTGTGTGTACACACTAAAAAGTGAAAGTGTTTTTTCCCAATCTCGTTCCCTCTCGCTCTCGCACTGAAAGGGAAACCCATCGGCATCGGCACCCATCATCATCTCACCACAAGCGTAAGCGGAGGAAAACTCCGGTACACACACGCAAACCGCCGCCATTTCCTCCTGCTGCGTGCGTGCGTGTGTGGCTGGACTCGCCGCACTGGTGCGTTCCGATTGGTTGGAGAAAAAGCGAAAACTCGTGTGGGTGTTGTGCTTCGTACAGGGTTCTCCCCTCACCCACGCGCCAAACGTATCCTTTGCAGTAGTGTGTGTGTGTGTGTTCGAGTATTGGTGTTACTGCGCGCCAGTGTGTTGCAAGTAGCAAATATGGCGTCGGTGTTGCGTGCTGTGTGGTTGGCGTTTTTGCTGTTTCGGTGTGTTTGCGGTGGCCTTGAAGGTAATTTACGCGAAAGAAAATTGAACAAAACGCTTCTCCAACTGTGCTGCCGCGTTCTGTGAATGATGTGATAAGGGTTTTTAGCAGAAAAGTCTTCATAAAAGCTGAAAGAAGTGAACGAAACGAGCCGCGTTCTCCGCAATCAAGGGCAAGCGTCCATGAAAAGCGCCCTAAAGTAAACAAAAGGATTTTCGGGTCGGAAAAGTGGAGCCAAATTTATGACAAAAATGTGTTTAAATGTTACAAAAGAGAATAGTAATGAGTTTAAAGACATTTTTGTTGCACAATTTAAGAGTTCAGACACGAAATAGTTCTCCAACATGCTGGAAAAAACGAAAAGAAAAGCTGTAACCCCCATCTGTTAGTGGAACAAACCAGTTGAAAATAGCAAAACTCACTCTTAAACTGACTGTCTGTGCATATTAAACGCTGATATAAATGGTTCATTCGTCATAACCTCAACGCTTTTGACACGTGAAGTGCCACAGAGCCACAGCAACCACTTCCTCCTGACGGGCCAACATTTGATTGATGGCTACCACGTTTTTCAGGGGGCATACATTTGCATCTGCATTTCGGTAACCTAAACCACTAAAGCAACTACAACATACGTCCACCGATGCTGGGAAATGAGTTAAATTTTTAATCACCGGGAAAACCACACCGAAACGATGGGGAAGCGTCACGCGAGTTGTCAGTTTCCATTACGCGGTTCGGGAAAATCTTCCGGATGCTGTTCCAGGGCAAAAGTTGTTGTGTTGTATGTGTGTCTGTGAGTGTGAGTGTGGGATTTTGTATCAAGAACTAAACAAAACGATGAAAGATGAACCTGCTGCTGTTCTACCTGCTTAAGACGATTTCCCAAAGGTGTAGATGCATTTCAACAACATACGAGGACACTACCGAATAGCATAAAGAGTATCGAAACGAGTGCAGGGAATGCCAACCAAGAGAACGCTGTAACTAAAAATGGGTTGACTATTTGGCCACTGTTCCCGACGCTTGTGATACGGAGAATGGAAAACTAGCATTCTTAATCGATTCCATTAGTGTTCCGGAACATTGGCAATTGGAAATGGTTGACAGCAGGAAAAGCAGGAATTGGAAATCGGCTACATTTGCTGCCAGTTTTAATCAACACCAGGCAGACGGAGGGACACACAAACAACTCAGGTCCAAATGCAGAAACTGCAACTCCGGGAAAACTCCGGCATTTTTCCCGCAGCACAAACCGGAAAGGGTAGTCTGTGCTCTTGCCCTTGCGCTACACAGCAGCCAAGGAATGCATTATCCCCATTCTTTTTTAAACCAGCACACGGCGCTAAACCCGAAAAAGGCATAATTTATGCACGAACAGAACGTTACGAAGCGAACGGTATCGCCAGTCGACAGCCTGACGACCGACGAAGGTAATATGCATGTCAGCCCCGGGCCGTCCGGTCGGTTTGCTGCTTGTCAGTTGATTTTCCGTACAATAATTTATTTAATTATTCAATACAAACGCTTTGCAGGCATGCAGGTACGGCGATAGTAACGTGGAAAATAGCGCGACAATAGAGGAACAATGAAAATTGCAACAAAAAAAAAACACACACACACACACAAAACCAAAAATTCCGGAAAAACACGGAAAGTGCATCAAGCTGTCGGTCAGTTGGCAGTCACAGCAGTCTTCGGTTTTTTGTCCTATTGGCCGGCAGCAGCGCTTACACAGTACAACAAGGTCAACAATTTGCATGTCCTCCTCTCGTGGTCCTTCCTCCCCATCTCAACCTATGTGCCGATTGTGAAAGGATATCGAAATGTCAAACGATTGCTTGACACGCTGTCAAAGTGGACCGGCTAATAATAGTTCCACGTACGGACGAATGCATTTTAACGCTCTGGAACCGTTGACAGTGCTTTAGCATAAGCAATTAGCTATGTTGCCCCCCTCAGGCTATCTTCAATTGTCCCTTCACCGCTTCACGAGGCAGTAATTATGAGCGGCGCGCAGATATGTTGCATGTATCAATTAGTTCACTCAATCAAACTGCAACTATTCGCGAGCGCATAGTCAATTGAGATGGAACAACACTTTCCCATTAGTGTTTGGTTGGGAAATTATGATCGGCAGTCAATAGAAACTATTTTCCAGCTAAGGGTAAAGTAGGTAAAGATGGACACTTCTCATAATTGAAGAAAAGAAGTTATTAAGAAAAAATAAGAGTTTTTGTTGAGTGTATGCTAGTGACAATCGCAAATAAGCGTTACATATTGTATTTGTATTAAGTTATTTTGATTACTAAGCATACACCTGGTGAAAGAAGAGCAATAATATCAGAAACAATTCCTGTATTCTGGTGTTTTAAGCTAAAGGGACCATAATGGAGACCGAGTTTAATTTTCCTAATACTTTCTAAATCTTGCTTGAACATCTTCCCAAACTTACTTGATCTTAAAATTCATGAATATTGCTTTTTTATATTTATGGATCTATTAATTTTTTTTAAAGGTTCTGTCTTTACCTAATGTCTTTCCTTATGCATACATTGCTTTGGGTTTGGCGAGGAAATGAAGAAAGATTACGAACAAATTGCATTTAGCAATAATAATTGTGTGCAAAACTTAACTTTCGTTCCTTTTTTACTTCGTTTTTTCATGTTTCCTATCTTATTTTCAATTATTTTTTAACTTGTTTAACATCATACATACTTATTTTACTATTTGTTTATTCACTTAGGACAGTCTGGCCGTATTGCTAATTATTTTACATTTGTTAATTTTTCTTTCATGTTGTTTCAGTTCTTTAAAATAAGTTAATAAAAGTATCATTTTAATTAAAGCAATTATCCACTTTAACTGCTAAGATAAATAACACAAAACTGTAGAGCCGCCAACAATATATTGGTTTTACATAATATACAGCAAAAAAAAATAGAAAAATATAAATTTGATTCCCAATATTTACAGGATTATTTAGCGGATAAATAAGCAGGTCCTCTATTACATCTGCTCACAACATTCGTTTCAGACAATTCCTTTCCATTCATCTTTATATTTACGCTTCTATTCCGTTTCCTTTACATCAAGCAATCCTTATGTGCATGCACTACTGCACACAGTGAAGCTTCACTTATTTACTTTCAGCCAACAACAAATGGATTCGACTGCTGTGTGTTGCATCTGCATGCATGCATGTTTACCACGTGGTACCAAACGCGCACGTGTCGCGGCAAACATCTTGTACATAGTACATAGGTAGCGCATCTGGCTACCGAAAGCTTCCCAACCGGCCGAGCGAGCTTTGTTAAGCTTTCGCGTACTTGCGATCAGCTAATATCAGTTGTTTTCTGGCCACGAACGTAGCGGGTCGTTCTCGGTCCATTCCCAGGTGCTGGTGTAGTTGTTTGTTAGTAAGTGATGGTGTTTTGTGCAGTGTGTGATGTTATTAGTGATCTCTAGAAGTCCGATAAGGTAAGTAAGGACGATTATTTTATAACTCAAAATGTTGAAGAGTAATAATAGCAGGCCTGAGTATTCTGTGGACTCCGATGTGTTTGTATAAAATTTTGATTGTTGCTCAGAAAGCCGTGTCCTTTGAGCAATTCGCTTTCGAGCAGTAATCAAAGTCAAATAAAACACTTTCTCTGCATCGTCCACATAACCCTGAATGTTTAAATGATTATAGTTTAGTACTGTCGATTAGAACTATCAAGGATCCATTCATCTTCTTCGCTTATCTATCTGGATAAGCTAATACCCAAGTAACAAAATGGATCCTCCTTTACCTTAACAAAGCACGCAAAGCAGATGAAAGCGACGCGCTTGCTGATGTAGTGGTATGATCGATACGCTCCCGATCGTACACTTACTCTGCCTGTGAGCAATAAAATCACGACACTCCATTAGCGTTAAATGTCACCCGGTACGGTGTGGGAAAAGAGTTGATCGAGTTGTATCGTTGCTCATCATCGTCCACACCAGGTCTCTCTCTCTCTCGCTCTGTGGGCATTTGCGGAAAAACGGTAACATTTTCTCACGGGGAGAAGGTTTTTCCCCCTACAACGGCAAGACACCTCGCACTCAGCCAGTGTCCGTCAGTGACGAATAGTAGTCGATCGGCAAGTGTGAGTTGGGCACGAGCTCATCTCTCGGCTCACGCGGAGCCAGCAAGCAAAAAAAAAGAAACAACTCGCTAAAATATAATTTCCAAACGAACGAAACGAAACACTTAAAGACAGGGAGAGCTTAGCAGACGACAACGGCAAAACGGTGGGAATGATCGTTACTGATCGTAGTTAGCGTAGCTCTTTTCAACAATTTTCTTCCGGCCAACAGGACACTCGAGTTGTCCAGTAGACATTAGAAACCGTGTGTCTGTGTGCGAGTGTGCTTCGAGTGTTCCTGTTTCCTTACGTGGAATGTGCTTCCAGACACACTTGTAATCAGATCTATGCTGCAGAAACATTTACAGCAGAGGTGTAAGAGTTGAAAGAGAATACCAACCAAAAAAAAAAAAACGAATCTACCACTTCCTTCGCTCACGCACCCATGCGCACATTCTCGCGGTTCCCTGTTTCCCGGAATAGCAAAAGCCACACATCCACAGCAGAGTGGCAGAAGACAATCACGATCACACACATCGATCGTCACTTGGTCGGTGTCAATCTCGTCGCGTTTCGCATTTGTCACTGCCCGTTTTTTCCGCATGGTGTGTGTGTGTGTGAGTGTGTACGGTCGCCCTCAAGTCCCATTGGAGCCGATCGATCTGATCGCGTTTGGAGCCGATTGTAGTCGTGAAAAGCAGCGGTGTGACACGATCGTACCCGTGCAGGCGCGTGTCTATGTGTGTGTGTGTGTATGTGTAAAGTAAGCTCAAGAAGGAAATGATCTGCATAACTTCTGCTGCCTCTAGTCTCTCGGCTTTGCCTTGGCGATGGACATGCCAGATTGATGGACGTGCGTGTGGAGTAGCTCAACTCCAACGGTTGCTGGATGCGTTGGTGCGTTGGTTGGATGGTGCGAATGGAGACGTTCCCGTTGTCACCGGACACCGAAGACCCCATCATCCGTGGAGCTCGTCGTCCGGGAAAAACGTCTACACTCGTCGATACTGGTGCGTCGGAATACCACGACGACGACGACGACGACAACAACGGGCGACGAAAAGAGCACCAAGACCTGTTGGCGCAGTCCGTAGATACTGCGAAGAAAGTGCGCGGACTCGCCGCTGTCACTGGTGCGCATTGTTGTAGTTGTAGTTTTCTCCAGGGCCCAGGCCCAGGGCCGCCGTTCGGGTGCCACTAAAAATAGTACAATTCGGCCTGGATTTTTCGGGAGGTGGGGAGAAAAGATGTCGTTTGCTGCGTCGGCAGTAGTAGTCGCTGTCGTCCCAGGTCCGCCCTCCGGTCAGACACCGCCGCCTGGCCAAACCTTCCTTCCCACCCTTCGATCTCTCCACCGGTTGGAACGCTGGCAGACGGAGGATTTCGGCGCTTTCGTTCCTGCGTTCTATTTATTGCCTGTATGTGGTCCGGACGCGCGTTCCGTCGTCCAAGTCTGACGACAGTCTACGTTGGCGAGTGTCTGTTTCACTCCAACGGTCTGTCCCATCCGTTCGCTACTCGCTCTCTCGCTCTCTCTCACACACACTCTCTCGCTCTCTTTCTCGCGCCCACGATCGTTCGTGTCCAAGAGATTTTCATTTTCGTCCGACGATCGGTTTGCTTGCGCGGATGCTCTTCAGCCCCGGCAGTTGCCTCGAGAATCGCGGAGGAACTCTTCTGCGGTAGCTGCGGCTGGGCGGCTGTATCTGCACTACCCGCACTGCCGAGTCACATAATCCGGGCCATTAATTCACGTCAGATCGCGTCACCCAAATGACCAAGCTGGTGTGGCCCAGTTTGAGCCTAATTCTTATCAGTTTCGTGTGTAGTGTTGTGTGTATGTGTTTCAAGTTTGAATGTCCAATATACCTGATGGAAGCGCCTGGTCGTTCACTCGGAAGTGTCCATCGTCTAGGCCTTCACTTCAAGTACGATCGCATTGCTAAGCAAAATGGTGAATTCTTCTCGACGATAAGATCTTCGACTAGTTAAGAAAACATCACCAAATCCTGTGCATCTGTGTGCCCCCTTTGACTAACCAGGGGGGTAATTGGATCGAGATCTTGTGTACGAAAGCGAGGATCAGGCCTCCGAACGCCGAATTCTCAACTACATTCGGTCTTGATGTACGAATAAAAAAAAAAACACAAGAGGATCAGCATGTGATATAAGTGCGCACTATTCGTGGATGGACGATCGGTGATGGGTTTGTGATGGACCGAGCAGTGAACCAGTCAGGAGTGATGTACGATCGCTTATGCACGAAGCACACGATCACGTAGTTGAGGGTTTTGTACCAAATAAAAAAAAACACACGCACACACCAATAAAAGCGACATATGTCGTAAAACTGTGAACCACCGCTGGAGATCTGGAACACGTGTTAACTCTGCGATCTGGAATCTGCGCAATTCGAAAGCGATCGCCGTTGCGTATTAGTTGTGGAACGTGTGCAAACATGGACTGATCGTAGCATCTTTTGTTCGGTGTTTTGTTTGTTTTTTTTTTCGCCAGCTGACAAACGGATGTGCGTAGTGTAAAAAGATTTACAGGATTGGTGACTTTCGTGTGTACGGTGCTACATGCATCGACTGTGTGTACAGCAAACATTTGTGCCGTTCAGCGAACGTTCTAAAGCGAACCAGAAGGGGAACGAATGTAAGTTTGAAGTTTATCGTTTGTGACACACTTCACCTAACACTAACCAAACATACGACATAAACATCGACTGATTTGAGTGATTGTTTCGATTGCAATTGCCCGAAGAACTCACAGAAAAATGCAATCCACTTTCGCGCTTCTCCAGGATGCAATGATGAGTTGGCTGTTTTCGAAGAAAATGTATGTGCCATGTGTCAATTTTCCCGGTCATTTTGTGTCTCATGGACAGATTCCAACCGGGGATGATAATTGCTATTTGGATGTCTGCCCTGACTCACCCTGACACTTGTGCTCGAGCTTGAGGATCATCATTGGCTGAGGAATTTTCTTTTCGCGCTGCTGATTTCCTTCTTCCCT
>KZ062820.1:36600-66020 GCA_002091835.1 Anopheles maculatus
ACCAACAACAACAACAACAACAACAAAAACATCAACATCAACAACAGCAACATGACAAATAAATCACACACTCAGGCGTGTATATACGTCGCCTTTTGGCTACGGACCGATTGCTCGATTTGGCTACTCGTGGAGGCCAAAAGCAGCGATGGCAGGCAACAGTAGCAGCAGTGGGTTTGGCGCGATCTCACTCTTTAACCGGCACACGGTGGTCCATCTCCGTTAGGGTGATTGTGTCGTTAGAAGCAGTGTTTTTTTTTTCATCTGCAGCATCTCTAAAGGACACTACACACCCCGACGAGGGCCTTGCTCGTAGTGCGCTGGCGTAGTGGCGATTAAGCAGAGCAAAAACAAAAAAAAGGCCGGAAGACAATCAGGTTCGCCGTTCGTTGATCGGTCCTCTGGCTTTCGGTGATGGAGCTGATAGGAAAGTTTTACATTGAGACACACGATGCTTTTAGTTTGAAATGTCATAAAACGATTCTCGGTCTCGGAATCCATTCCCAGTTCTCCACGGTTACGAAAAAACACAGGGAAATTCTTCACGATTTCGTGCGTGATTGATCGCTTGCCGTGCGAGAGTGATGTGACATAATCCACTGCCACCTCTGCCGTCATCGGGCCTCATTGATCGTCACCCTGCCTTGTGCACGCTTGATCTCCGATCCTTTGCTGCCCTCCAACGTGGCGAGAAGAAAGTGCGTGCATGCGGTATGGCCAAAATGCGCACACACACACAGACATCTTAATCTTAATCACACTTTGCCAGTGTGTGTGAATCTGCCAGCCGTAATAGATAGCAATCTAATCACGGAACAGGGACAAACACTAAGCCACTCGTTGTGAGTCGGTATCGTGGTTGGTGATCGAACGGTGGTGACGCGAATAATGACTACCGTGGGGGTCCTAAAAATACTCTGGACTCTTCAGGGCTCGGCTCTCCGTCGCTGTCATTTTGTTTTCACCATCTCTCTCTTTCTATAGAAGCATACAAACTAGCAAGCAAGCCCGCAATTCTGGTGACGTACCGATTTTGGGGTCATCCCAACAGGGGGGAAAAATCTTCCGCAATTGTGGAGAATCGGTCATCGACCATTGTGGCAACGGGACGACCACTCCGAGGGTCCGTCGAGCTGTTTTTAAAGCACGTGACAAATCCTTCTGCATTGGATAGAGCGTGTGTTTGACAAGTGGCACATGCGGAAGACGTTCTGATTAATTTTGGAGATCATTATTCTAGACAGATGTGTCTAGAGAACGTAGATCACCTCAGATAACTCTACTTCTGGAAAGTGCTTTTATTGGAGAAACTACTTCCAGCCAGGATTCGTATGGAGACTGGATCAGAGGTCGTGCCATTAAGTTAAAGGCTCCTACCATCAGGGATCTAACCATTACCCTTAGGATGGTAGAGTCTCTAGCACCTATTTATCATATTTATCACAGCCAACCAAGCATGATACACTCACCGTTACGTGTGTCTCACGCAAGGATCGTCGACACTCGGACATTCCGCACTACGAAAGCGGTTCGCGTCTCTCATTGCGTACTTGTTGGCGATTGCCCTGCGCTTACTCATGACCCCCGTCCCTCCCCACACCTTATCGTTCTCCATCCGTTACCCCCGTCCTTCGTGCTCGTTCGCTCTATCTCGTTCCTTCTCGCTGACACACTAACATCGTCCGCTTGTCCGCGCGAGTTTCGTTTGATATCGGTGGAGATTCGTCGCGTTCGGTGACATTCGCTCGTGATCTGGTGTGATGATCCACGTTTTGCATGCCGTGGAGGTTTGGGAGGTAAGGACGGTTGCTGCAAGACGCTGCTTTTCCAACGGGACGACGCAAGAGAGCGGAGTTTCGCATACATAAACACAAACACAGCCATGTAAACTCACACGCGAGCAAAACGGGGGATCAGCGGAGACGACACACACAGTACGGGGAAAACGAAAAAAACAGTACGATTGCCGCATTATCATCAGCTTTTGTCTTCTGGGAGATTTATTTTAAGAAATTCTATCAACCAGCAGTAGCAGCAAACACAGCACAGTGGGCAACAGGCGGAATGGGGCGAACACCACCAGCAGCAGCAGCAACCTTTCGAGAGCCAGTAAGACGAGCATGGAAAATTTAAAAATACAAATCCCGTGCGCCGTCGTGACAGACTGACAAACTGGCTGACTGGCTGGCTGGCAGATTCGACGCTGGCGGACACCAGCAAACAGCCGCAACAGTCGCCTGCCAAAGGGTTCCCGTACGTTTCTCTCTCGCTCTCTCGTTCGCTCTCTGCTTGTGTGTGTGTGTGTGCGCTAGTGTCGCAAGGTATGTGCATTGTTTCGGGGTGTATGTGTGGTTTCCCCCAACCATCCTTATGCCCCCGGATTTCGCGCTTTCCATCCTGGCTGATGCTGGTATTTTTGTTCGGTTCTGGCCAGTCCTGCCCGGTACCGGTAGCCGTGGATCGCGGGAATCTCGCCGATCCCCCTCCCTTGTACGAGATCCGCGCGCATATGGTGGAGCAATAAAAACAACCTCCCTTCACACACACACACACCCTCTTTCATTCTTCTTCACCATCCGTCTGTTTGCTGTTGGTTGGGATTTGTTTTGTCCAATGGCCGATTCTTGGTTGAGTTGTTTTATTTGCCCGTTTGTCACGCGCTCGCTTGTCTCTTTAAGTGGCAGCATCGCGTTACGGTCGTAAAAAACGATCGACACACACACACACACACACACTGGAGCGCAGTTATTTTCCCTTCTCGAGCAACAATGACCATTTTCCATGCAAGATCTGCGAGGAACTCTGGGGAACATTTTGGTGCGCTGTGTGCTATGACAAAGTGATCATATCAACAACCAAAACAAATATGTTTGTGACATCGTCGCTTCCAGGAGGTTACGTTTGGAACAATTACTCCCCAACCGCATCGTGCACCTGAAGGACGATGTCAAAACTGAGTCAAACAAACGGGGCCTTTGGTGGCGCTTGATGCTGTCAATCATTGGTGGTTCCTTTATTATGATTCGCCTGTTGCCTCTCTCTCTGAGCAGAGACGAGCAGGTGGTCTTCCTTCTAAGAAGCGAAATAAAGAAAGCTGTACGAAAAGATCGAACCTGTACGGTGCCAATCGACTGTACATTAGCTACTTCGAATTGGCACTTAAAAATAGTCCTATTGTGTTGCTTATGGCTCTCCTTCCCTGGAACGACGGTTCGGTTGTGTGCGGTTGATTTAAAGACCCCCAAAAATATAGACCAACCAGCTTCCGCGTATCGCTCTTCTCTTGCACAACCGGCAACCGTTCTTCCTCACCCTCAATCGCGTTACACGCTGCGCGTCCCAGAAAATGGTTCATCCCGTATAAATCACCGCCGTGTGGCGGGTTTGCGGAACGTTCGCGTGGAGAAAATCTTCTTCCCAAGCCTAAGCCTCCTCCGCTTAAATAACACGGCAGCATCCCTTCCGCCTGCCAACGGGGCAATGCTTTTTTCCCATACCTTGCCCATTTTCTCTGGGTGGTGTTATTTTTGTTGCTTTCGTTATTTGCGGCAAAACGAACGCTGCGCGACTTTTCCGTGTCAGAGCGACGAAGTCCAAATTTTCCGACACTCGGCCGATGAGCTGATGGAAATGCTCTCACTCTCTCGATCTCGATCTCGCCTTACTGGTCTCTCTCTCTCTGTTTTCCTCGTTCATCGCGCGCGCGATCGCGAAATCCTTTCCTTTCAATCTGGTAGTCGTATGAAGGCGTCGTTCGCTATCGCTAGTGTACGTACGACGCAACCACACACGAATCTCTGAGTACATTCCACGGCACTTGCTGTACCGTCGTCTCCGGACGAGCGGAACGAGCGTTGTTCCTTCTTTCGAGCTGCCATTCCCGCGACACGGCCCGGCTTAACAAGTGGTTGTGGTGCGTATCGCCGAAGCGCAAGGAAATCTTCAATAAACACACAAACAATCACACACACACACACAATGACGCCCGTCACAACCCCGTCTGTACTCGCGTCTGCTCACTACATCCGATCTACACTTGATCGTAAATAGCGACAGAAAGCTCTGATGAAGATCAGGACGGACACGATCGACCGCTCGATCAATCGAAGGGCTAGTGCTGTTGCTGCTGCTGTTGTTATTGTTGCTGTTGTTGGTAGTGATCACATTTACACGCTGCCTGCAGCACCAAATTTGTCGTACGATCGTTGGAATGAACTGCATCGTTGTAAGTGGCGCGTTTTGTGCGTGCTTTTCTGCTTCATTTCTTCTCTTCTGGCTTCCCCGTTGCAGCGTTTCCGTCCGTACAAGTGACCTAAAATTGGCCTTTATTTTTAAAAATGGACGCCGCAAACACGCACCCACTTGGAGGTCGCCCCGGTAGCTGCACCGGAGGAGGTGGCGTCGGCAGCGGTGGAGGTGGAAGAATGCCAGGAGGTGGTGGTGGTGGAGGTGGTGCAGGAGGAGGAGGGGGAGCGGCAGGCAGTTCAAGTCCGCAGCAGTTCTGCCTTCGATGGCACAATCATCAGGTAAGAAGAAAGCCCACTTCTTTCTCTCTTTCTCGCGCGCGCACTCTTTCTCATCCTCTCTTAGTATACAGCATTAGTAACGACTTTTTAAAATCTTCTCCATGACAACCGAAAATGCAGGCAAGCCTACTTAGTTCGCTACCGTTACTGCTCGATCAGTCACACCTTACCGATGTAACGCTTATGGCGGAAGGACAGAAGATCAAAGCACATCGCGTAGTGCTGAGTGCGTGCAGTACGTTCTTCTCCGAACTGTTCCGAACGCTAGATGGCGCACAGTATCCGGTGGTAGTGTTGCCCGGTGCTTCCTACCATGCCGTTGCAGCGCTAATCACCTTCATGTACTCGGGCGAAGTGAATGTGTACGAGGCACAAATATCCGTCCTGCTATCGCTGGCCGAAACGCTGGGCATTAAAGGATTGGCCGACTTCAATAGCGTGAGTAGATGGGTTACTAGCGGCACCTGTTGGACAGCAACTAACATTGATTCTTCGTTTTTTAGAACCCTAACAAATCGAGCACACCTTCAACGGAAGCTTCATCATCGAGGGATTCTGATGTACCCTCACCTTACCATACGATGAAAGTGTCCTCGCCGGTAGACAACTTCTTCGCCCGACCGTACGGCTTCGGTTCGGATATGTTCGAGATGCGAAACAATGCACAAGCCCTCAATCTGATTACCAACTCCGGCGGATCGAATGGTGGATCGAACGGTGCTGCCAGTGCAGCCAACAACCATAACGATGGCTTTTCAGGCAACACCAGCAACAACAGTAGCTTAGTTACGGGGAAGTCCCTCGCCTCCAGTGATCTGTATGCGCGATTTGAGGCCGAGCGTAACGAGCAGCTGTCCGCGGAAGCACTGTGCAAGATGAACGAACTTAATTTGCACGCAGAGAACGCCATTTTGAAGGACAAACAGCATCACCTGCATCGGTCTAGTACACCGATCCGCGGATCGACCTTTGCCCACCAGCAACAGCATCCGCACTCACCACACATTGCTGGTGATAGTCGTGCAGCCGTCGAGTCGGCCATGTTTGGGAACTTTGGCAATGACAGCTCCCGTGATTGCAAACTGCCCAATGGTCCGCTACTGTTGAGCATGAAGTTGAAGGAGGAAGATCTTTCCGATAGCATCCATCAGCTGAACCAATCGTACGGTTCCGTGCCATCTACTCCCACCCCGCAAACTCCGGGACTAGAGGATGCGGGTCGTGTCACACAGACAGCCAACGCGCGCAAAACGCTCAGCGCACAGGACACGGTCACAAGCAAGCGGAAAAAGTTGGAACAAATTGCAGAAAATCTGTTCGAAACGCTTAAACAGTCCACCGAAGGTGCCAAGCTACCGTTGCATCTGTTCAACAAACCACCCACCGTAACACCCGTGAGCACCACGCAGAACCCGTATCTGGCCCACCATTTCCTCACGAACGAAAGTGCCTCCAAGACGCCGGAAAACTTTAGCTTGGAATCTTCCCATCCGAATGCTGCTTCCAATACGAATACCCGGGCTTCTCCCATCGCTACGGCTACATCCATCGGAACTGCAGCGTCTCCGATCACAACGCCTGGCTCGCTTCTGGCGCTGGCACCATCGCCCGGCATTGCAAATGAGAATCTCATCAAAACGCTTCACATTACGCATCCATCGCAGGTGGTCGCACTGCAGCAGCAGCAACAACAGCAGCAGCAACAACAACAACAACAACAACAGTCTCCCCAACAATCTTCCACACAGAAGCCGCCATCTTCGAAGCTGTACGCGACGTGTGTCATATGCAACAAGCAGCTTAGCAACCAATACAATCTGCGAGTTCATTTGGAAACTCATCAGAATGTCCGGTAAGTAAGAATGCTGGAACAACAACTGCGGATGCGTAGCATTAATGG
The DNA here is from genome assembly GCA_002091835.1 of Anopheles maculatus. Taxonomy (NCBI): domain Eukaryota; kingdom Metazoa; phylum Arthropoda; class Insecta; order Diptera; family Culicidae; genus Anopheles; species Anopheles maculatus. The sequence goes on from KZ062820.1 coordinate 43,027, forward strand.
AGTATCTTCTCTGCCCCTTTCTACAGCTACGCTTGCCAGGTGTGTTCGCATGTGTCTCGAAGCAAGGATGCGCTACGAAAGCACGTCTCCTATCGCCATCCAGGAACGCCGAGTCCTTGCGATCCCGACACGAAGCGAAAGCGCTCCAAGGGCACTGCTTACAGCCAGCTCGCCAAGCAGGACGGACTTGCTGAACAGCAGGCAGCCGCTATTCTAAACCACCAACAACAACAGCAACAGCAGCAGCAGCAGGCCAGCAACTTGCTTGCCAATCTAACCGCACAGGGTCCACTGCCCACACTGTTACAGTCTTTTGCGGCTCATCACAAATCGGCCGCACTGCTTTTCAACCAGACAGCTTCAGTCGCGGCACTGGCACAGTCGGGCGCTAGCAGCTCGGCAACCTCGACCGCCACATCAGCAACAGAACCCGGAACTGGCTCACTCGCCAGCATCTCCAATGCCGGCATTAAGCGAGAAGCCACTGCCGGCGCTAATGAGGCGGGAGAGCAAAAACCCGACAGCAAATCGAATGATACGAAAACGGATGACGCTACGCAAGCGACCAAACAATCTGACAAAGACATTTAAAAGACCCCGATGTTCTCGTCGACTACAAGGTGGGGGGAGGGAGGTGGCGTCTTACACCACAAAAAAGGACGGTTAAAGAATGCATGCAGCAGCCAAGCCCGGTGGTAGGCAGTGCTGGGAAATTTTACTGAAAAAGACATTAGGGTTAACGATTTAACTATATACATATTATATACGCCTAGCAACTAAATGATGCACTTTGGGGTTAACGCGAGGTTACCAGGAAGAACCCCCAAGTGCCGAACCCGATCCCGAGAGACGCAGGGTACTGCTGTTGTTTCTTCTTGCGCAAAATTAACGAGTTTTCACACTTTCGAGAATTGATTTCCGCAATGTTTTACAAACTATTTTGGTTTGGTTTTCAATTTTGGTTCCATTATTACGCACAGATTTCTCATTTCGTTCAGTTTACTTAAACTTGTTCCCTAGCTGTGATAGTAAGACAATATTTTGTATAGACCTGTAAAACTCTGAGTAAGACCTTATTTCGACCACAGCCTGGCACCCGGGTTGCGTGGGCTACATCAAGCAAACCTTTCGACAGTTTTTGAGACAGTTCTTCTCTTTCTTAGTATGAAGTCAGTATCAATTTGTTCAATTCAATATCCCAGACTTGGTTCGCAGCTGAACGCGTTAAAATGTGCCTTATATACTGCTACTACTACCTCACGACATCACCAAGTAGAGAATCGATTTAGCAAGATGAGACAGAATGAAACATTAAAGCAAATACTGGAAAGAGAAAACTGTAAGACGAGGTTGCCCACCACACGATGCGTGTGGCCAGTAGGACGAAATTCTCCTTAAACTCTTAAAAGACATTTAATTATCTACCCTGCCTCCTATAGCTCAGTTTTTGTTTTTGTTTGGGAGAATCCCAGATTTTGATTGATTCTTAGTTCGAATGTTTAGTTTTAACCCTTCGGAGCAAGCAGATGGCTCCGGCTTTATTTGAATCTAGTCTTTACGTCCTTATGCACCGATTTTAGTTTTACTTTATGTAAATCTCCTCCTTTCTCTTACACTCTCACATCCAACGCCATAAAAAGCTGGCAGTGGAGCTGACAGGCTCCCCTCGTACGATGATGGCTGCGGTTTGCGTGTGGTAGAAGGACACAAGCGTTTGTTTTTTTGTTTTTATATGAAACGAAACAGAAACTTAAAAAAAGACAACCTTCTCTTTTAAGCAAACACGATAGGCTAATGACAATCTAATCTATCATATATTAACAACCAAGGAAAACCATGAGTTTTTCGCGATTTGGTTAAATAAGACATACACTCACACAAAAACGCGTGCGCGGACGCACATGGTACTGTTGCCGTGCGTTCGTACGCACGTACGATAAGAAAATGTTGAATGTTACCACCATGATGATGCCGATGATTGCAACCGCAAAATGAAGACCAAACGCATGTTCGTACACTATACTACTAGCGTGTGGAAGAAAGTGTTATTAGATAATAGGGTATCGATTGAAATGAAATAGTGAAAATTTAATTATTTAATTAAATATGAAATAATGTTGACATTTTTCACACAGCTGAAACAATTCAAACAACTTAACTAATACACCGTACCAAAGTAACAACACTCGAATTTTTAACTAGAAAACATAATCGAATCGAACGATGAACCAGGTTCTGTTCTAGACGAACCAACTGTATGGACGCACCAGAAACTGGACTTTTTAAAACCGAACAAAATAAAAGATATTCACGGTAATCGGCCTGGAAGTGAGAAGTACGACAGCAGAACACTGTACGTGCCGGATTCGTATCTTGGCACACTGACACCGGTAAATATCGCATGGGTTTGATTAGGAATGAAACAATTGCAACATAAAATACCCTTTTCCTCCATTCTCTTTGCCACAGGCCATGCGACAATGGTGGATACTGAAGAGCAAAAACTACGACTGCGTCCTGTTCTTTAAGGTGGGCAAGTTTTACGAACTGTACCACATGGATGCGGAGGTCGGTGTTACGGAGCTGGGCTTCAGTTTCATGAAGGGCGAATTTGCACATTCCGGGTTTCCGGAAGCGGCATACGATCGCATGTCGACCACCCTGGTCGAAAAGGGCTACAAGGTGGCTCGGGTCGAGCAAACCGAAACACCCGATATGATGCAGGAACGATGCAAAGCCGAGCGTACGAACAGCAAGTACGACAAGGTGGTTCGTCGCGAGATTTGTCAGATAACCGTGATGGGTACGGAGGTTTTCGGACAGCAGGTAAACATCACCACCAACCATCAGCCACGGTACATGTTGGCGCTTACGGAAGCATTCCGTCAAGGAGCGGGCAGTCGGTACGGAGTTTGTTTTATCGACACCTCGATTGGATTGTTCCATCTGGGAGAGTTTGACGATGACAATCAGCAGTCGCGACTGCTCACGTTCCTGTCGCACTATCCACCGGTTCTGGTGCTGCATGAACGTGCCGGAGCTGGCAACATGTCGGAGGGAACACAGCGCATCCTGCGAACCTTGCTAGCGAACGTAAAGCGTGAAACCCTTACTACAGGGAGTCAGTTTTGGTCGGGTGAAACAACGCTCAAGTATCTCGCGGAGTCGATCTACGGAGAAGGTTCGATGAAGGAAGGTTCCAAGTGGCCACCGGTGTTGCGTACCATGCTGGACGATGCCGACAGCTTGGGGCTAACGCCAAAAGAATCTTACCAGCTTGCTTTGAAAGCACTTGGTGGGTGTGTTTGGTATTTGCAGCGGTGCCTTCTTGATCAGCAGGTACTATCGTTGGCCACCTTCGAGGAGTATGTTCCGCTTGATGAAAATAAAGCATCGCACGAGTCGATTGAGAAGCGTCTTGGAGCTGCTAATGCTAAACGTTTTATGGTGCTGGATTCCATTACGCTGAACAATCTGAAGATCGTTGGTTCGGAAGGATCGCTGGTGGACCGTATGGATCACTGTATGAACAAGTTCGGCAAGCGATTGCTGCACACCTGGATCTGTGCACCGAGCTGCGTTAAGGAGGAAATTCTGGAGCGTCAGGAAGCGGTCGGAGAGTTGATCGAGAATGTGGATCTGCTGCAGGACGTGCGTCAGATTCTTGGACAACTACCGGACATGGAGCGACAATTGGCCCAGATCCATGGGTTTGGACTGCCGCTTAACAATCACCCAGCCAAACGGGCCATCCTGTACGAAGAGCACGTGTACGGGAAGAAGAAAATGCGCGATTTCATCGCCACACTGAAAGGATTCGAATCTCTACTCGCGCTGCCAAAGCTTTTTTCGGCCGTGACTTCCAAACTTCTCGTTCGTGTAACTCAAAAAGCAGACTCAAACCCGACGGGCGCCTTCCCGTCGATGGAAGAACAGATAAAATTCTTCGAAAACTCGTTCGATCATGAAAACGCTCTCAAGAGTGGCAGTATCGTACCGGAGAAAGGGCTCGACGCGGAATACGACGCCATCGAGCAGGAAATAAAGGATTTAAACGACGAACTGGAAGATTATCTGGCGCAGCAGAGTAAATTTTTCGGTTGCACTGTGAAATACTTCGGGAACGATAAGAAACGCTTCCAGCTGGAAGTGCCGGAAGCGCGCGCGAAGAAAGCGACCAGCGACTACTCACTGGAAGGCACCAAGGCCGGCAAGAATGGTGCGAAACGGTTCCATACCGAGGAAACGCGTCACTTCCTGAAGCAGATGATGCAGCTTGAAGATCGCAGAAAAACGGTCCTAAAGGATTTGGCCCGCCGAATCTTTGAAAGATTCTCACGCGATTACGAGATGTGGAAGGGATGTATCGATCTGGTGGGCACGCTCGATGTGCTTACCTCCCTAGCGGAATATGCACGCTCGGAAGGGCTCGCCTGTGTGCCGGAACTGCTCGATAAGGACGATCCAGCCTACGGTGGCAAATCGTTCATCGAAATCGAGGAAGGAGTACATCCATGTCTGACGAGCGATGCGGCAGAAAATTTCATCCCGAACGGCATAGCGATCGGTGGTGGAGAAAGAAAAGCCAATTTGGTACTGCTGACCGGGCCCAATATGGGTGGTAAAAGTACGCTTATGCGGCAGGTTGGTGTGTTGGCCATAATGGCACAGATCGGATCGAGAATACCGGCAGAAAGTTGCCGCATGACGCTTATCGATCGCATCTTTACGCGACTCGGTGCAAGCGATGACATTATGGCCGGCCACAGTACATTCCTGGTGGAGTTGAATGAGACGTCCGCCATACTGAAGCACGCGACCGCCGACAGTCTGGTGCTGTTGGATGAGTTAGGCCGAGGTACGGCCACATACGATGGGACGGCTGTCGCCGGTTCCGTTGTACATTTTCTGGCGGATTTGCAGTGTCGCACCATCTTTTCGACACATTATCACAATCTGGTAGACAGCTTCCACGATGATCCACGTATCGCTCTCGGACATATGGTAAGTGTAGCAAAGCGGGCCAAGACCAAGACTACGGCGTGATATGATTTATGTTTCGTTTTTTTCGTTCTACTAGGCTTGTATGGTGGAAAATGAAGATGGCGATGACCCTACCCAGGAGACGGTCACTTTTCTGTACCGATATACGGACGGGGCATGTCCGAAATCGTACGGATTCAACGCAGCCAAGCTGGCGGGAATGCCCATGGCCATCATTAAACGAGCGTACGAGGTAAGTGACTATTATGGTGGTTGTGAGAAACATTCCAGTAACGTATGCATTAACAAGACAAATAGACTGATTTTGTCGGTTTGTCATGCGAGCAGAATGTATCCTAAGAACACACTCGTCTGTCAATCGCCTTTTGTACTATCCATACTTCACTTGTGGACTTAACCGGCTTATAAATGCCATCTGTTTAACATGCTTCCTTCTGAAGACACAGACTTGGAACATTGATAGGGGGCTAGGGTTCCAAACATTTGATAGTTTTGTTGTTTGGCTGTTAAAAGTACTAGACGCTGATGAGAAAAATCCATCTGCTTGGTATCTTTATCACTATGCAGCTTTTGGCTAGGGACTTAGAGCAACTTTTGGCTTCTGCAAGTCGAGATTCTACTCAATTTTAACAGTTTTCATTGAACAAACAATCATGTGCATTATAAAGCTATCACAGCCACTCTGGCGAATCGAACATATGCGTTGAATCTTAAACGACAATCGTTATGTTTATGTGGACAGAGTTGCTTTAACACTGTGAATTGAGTCTAAGTCACCTATATGATTGGTCCAAAGATCCTAAACGACATGTTAATTTTTATACAAAAAGTGCGTCACTGATAGATGAGGAATTGAATCATTTGAGACCTATTTCAGAAGGGTCGACAATTTGTAGTAATTCTTCATTAATCGCTAAATGATTCTATTTTTTTAAATGCATACGTTACTCTAAACATTCGCGTCGAAAACACGAGACTCAAATATTCTCCTTCCTTCTTCCTTTCTCTCGTTAGCTCTCTAAAAAGGTCGAAGCGGAAGCTCTTAAACGTAAAATTCTGATGAAGCTACTTAAAAATTCACCCCAAAACGAGATCAAAGAACTCGTCGTAAAATTGAAATCCTGCCAATTTTAATCATTTCCTAACACGTTACCACATTATCCGTATACGCATTTAGTTTGAATAGAGATTTACGTGCCATAAGTACAAATTTGTCCGTTACATCAATTAAAATACTCAAAAAAGTAAACCCAATCTTGTCTTTTTGTTTTATCTACATCGATCAAAAGATAATGTATTTGAAAAATAGTTTAAGTAACATAATTTCCTTACAGCCAGCCGCCTTCCGACACGCTCCTAGTAGTTTGAAATCGTTTAGATCGCTAAGAAGTTCCTTGTGCACCTCCTTCCTGCAGCTTTTGTGTGGCTTTCGGAAATGGCTTTCGAAGGAACGTAAAAGCACACTTCCACAGCTCAGCCACTGCATTCCTCTGCATTATGCTTCTATTCTAGCTAGTCGGCCGCGCGCGCGTACTAATACTGTATGAGCAACTTCTAACCTCCTCCTTCTTCTTCTGCTTCCACCCCGGGCGTCCTCGCAATGTGACAATTAGTACACGTCTGAACCGTGATAAATAATCTGCTAAATATAACGTGTTAAAACCGAAACCCTCCTCAAGAAATGAATACTAAAGTTCGGTAAGTACTCGCGGCACCCGTGCAACCCCTGGGTTGGGTGTGTATGTGTCTTTCTCTTAGTATGGCTGCACTCCCGCAAGCATTTAATTGAAAAGAAAGGAACTTTGCTATAATACATCTTCATCGCCTCCTGCGTCTGTGGCGCTTGCCTCCTGCTCATCGGCTATCGGCTACCGGTTTTTCGGGATTGCGTGCCCGATAATTGCGCCACGATCCGTTCGTACATACGCCCGGCCCGCGCCACCATTCGTTAATGTCATCGTACGATTTGGGCCGCCGGAAGGAGGCTTCGTCGTGCAGCATCGCACACACCCGGCACCAGTAGTACGTGTTGATAAACTCGCCCGTACCCTTCCACTTGAAGTAGGAATTGTACAGCTCGTCGTTACGATCGAGCAGGTGCAGATATTCGGCCAGCTCCTTCGGCGAACCGAACTCGTCCACGTGGATGTAGGACTTTTGGGGCGAGCTGGCCTCGTAGTCTTCGGGCCGGGCACCCATCACGATCGGGCGCCCGTTGCGCGTTAAGGCATTGACGAAGAACTTTTCCGTGATGTAGTCCTTGCAGTTGGAATTTTCGAAGGCAAGATAGAACTTGTAGTCACGGTCTAGGATCTCGAAGCAACGCTCCGCCGTACTGCGGGAGCACTTGAACGTTCCACAGGCACCATAAATATCGACCTGAAAAATAGTACTACAGTTAAGATCCCAATCGGTCGCCGCTATCTAAACACCCTCGTACCTGGATGTATTTCTGTAGCTCGTGGGCATACTGAAGGCGTCCATTGCGCGCACCACAGTTCGATACAAACCAGGCCACCTTGCGCGTCTTGTTGAGCGCGTAGTTCCGATCCTGCTCCACCTGTCTGATGCGAGGATCGAAGTATTCCCACTTCTCGTACGGTGCGACTATATCACTATCCTTCCTGTGTTGGGAGAAGAAGCAGTTTTTTTTTTAAGATCCAATTCAAAGCACATAAAGTCCACCAACAAACCTGTACGTCGCCGTCCAGTTGAACACGTCAGGATATTTTACATGTTGCGTATGGTACGGACACTCCAGGAAGTACATCATGTAGATCTGGTACGGCGACCGGGGAACCGATGGCGGTATGTAGTGATCCTTGTACAACACCAGATCGGCTGTCGAGGCCTTTTCCCGCTGTGCCGTAATGGCGCAGGTGGAGATGGGGCACTTGGAGCTGAGAAACACATCCCGGCCGGCTTTCACGTTCCACGGACTAAGCCCGTTGTAGAGCAGGATCGTTTTCAGCTTGCCCTTGCGTTTGATTGTCTCGTAGTTGGGCGGTACGAACATCAGCTGATTGCTGATACGATCACCGCGCGACGTTTCACTGGGCAACAGTCTGGCCAGCCGCTTGTTCGTCTTGCGATTGCGTCTCGCTGGCTTTGGATAGCGCATACCCTGCGAGAAGTACCAAGGCAGATCGCTGGCGGTCAGTGTTTCCTTAGGCCGCTCGTCCGACCGGGACTTGCCGTAGTCGACGATATCGTTCTCCTTGTCAGCATGATCAGCTGCATCGACTGTTTCAATGGTCGTAACGGATGGCTAAAACGAGGTTAAACAACATGTCCACTGTCAGAAGCCTTGCGTGTCAATGAGCATCGAATGATGAAAGCTACGAGATCTAATCTCTTCCTATTAAACACACTTAATTACACACTAAACGGATTGTTAGCCTTTATATCTGAGAGTTACTACAGTACCTCGTGCCGCAGGTTAGTCTCATCCAGCTGGTATTCATCTTTCGCATATAGCACATGTGGCGATTTCGTACTCCAATCTTTATCCCTGCTTGAAATATCATAAAACAACAAAATTTACTCATTGGTGTTGAAAACATTAAAAGCACAAATTTTTAGACATAGAATACTATTACCTTAAGTTGAACACTAATAATATCAGTACGGCGAAACATAAAACAAGAAAAAAACATTTCTTCGGCGACACCTTCGATAGTCTCATCATAGACACATTTCCGTCCACCTTCGTTAATTGATTATCCGGTGGTGAGATGTTTTGTGCGTTGCCTTGCCAACTAGAATTCCTGCTACTAAGTTCACTGGCTGACAGCCGGATAGTAGTAGTTAGTCCTTTTTGGGAGCGGGGTCCGTGACTGTTTTAGCTCCTGATGTCTAGCAGCCGCAGAAGCCTTTGAATGCCATGGTGTATGTGTATGTGTGTGTGTGTTTTGGTTCAAATTTTGTTCCAGTTCCTCGAGCCAGCCTACACACCATCGGATTCTTTCGCGCGATCGCGTTGTTCCATAGCTTCCACTGAGCACAATTCGATTATCACACTGCGTATCATGAGCTGCTGTCGACGTAGTTGTAGTTGCTGCAGCATTCGCATGGAAGGGGCGGATACACACCAGTGCTTGTCAGAACGGAGGTATCTGCATCAAACAATCGGGTTCCTCCGGTTGTCATCACCGACCTGATATCCGGACACCGTGTACTGTTCACGTTTAATGTTCCGTAATGCTTATGAATTATTATGATGTTGTCCGATGTGTCCCAAAAATTGACCCAATTATTGTTGTTCACTTTTTCTACCCGTCCAGCATGCGTGTTTGATTCGCTGCTATATGGCAATCCACATCGCTATGGGGTGTTGCTAGTGTTTAGTGTTTCGTGAAGCAGGCCTACCATACCCCGGGGTTGTGTGAATGAATTACCGAGCAAAACCCCAACCTAAAACCTGGCATCACCGGGCCAGTGTGTTTTTTGATGTGGCAGTTTGTTGCTTTCGAAACGGGTTTATTGGGACACCCAGAAAGTTTGTTTTACAACACAATGTTTATAGCAATTTGTCGCAGTGGTAATGGCGATTATTTTCACGCTTTATTGCGATTACACACAGCTTCACGCAAGCACCGCATAGTCACAGTTCTTTCACATGGGGTTAGAATTCCACCTCTTTGATTCGTAGCCACATTGCCTTCATAGAACAGCTCACTTAATTAATTTGGCAGTGGACGCAACACCATCTCAAATGATTTTAGGCAAACGATTTCATAATTTGGATCTCCGTCATCGCCCCCGTTGCATACTCTCGCCGTCGTCTCGAGACTCTCTCCATATCACGGATTTGCGGATCGAACATTCGGACACTGTCGGTCGGTGTTTCTCACATTATCACGCTTGATCTTTGTGAAACTGTGGTCTATTCCCTGTTTTCCGAATCCTTTACCAACGTTAGAAAGTACGTGCTAACCTCACGCCATCGGACACACATTTTACCCACGACCGAAAAACCGTCCGCGAACTAACTTCGACTGACAACTAACTAACACACTCACTCACAGCCCTGTGTGCTGGGAACTGGAGGAGTTATTTTCCTCCTAGTTTTCCACCGCGCAAAGGACGGAAAGGAGAGAACGACAGAAATATCCTTGCTGTTCCGTCCTGTCGACCCACTCGCATTCACCAATACACGCAAACTCGCGCAATCAAACACGCACGTGTGTTGTGCGCATGCAAAAAAAAAAAACGACAGTCCAACACCACTCCCCACAGGTTGTGTTGTTCGGCAACAATTACACCCTGCCTCGATAAACCACACGCATACAAACAGAAACGCATAAAAAGGACATTTGGGTGCCTACTTTGATGATGAAGTGTGCGTTTTTGATGACAGTATAGGGTGCGCGCGAAAGTGAACATGTGGTAGTGAGTAGAGAGATAGAGCAACCCCAAAACACACGACAAGGGGTGGAAAATCCTTGCACACCCTAATTCCGACCGTACCTTCGTTGGGTGCAAGAAGGACATTCGAGGAGAGTTTGTTGGTTGAGATTGTGTGTGAATTGCCGGGGTGCATTCGCACTGACAGCAAACAGCAGCAGCAATGTTCAACAATCAACGGCTGTTTAGTTCCGTACGGTGAACGGTCATTTAACACTAGAACGAGCAGCATTGCGAAAATGGCACTTTGCCGGTATTTGAAATACGATCCGTCATATGTTCTCATAATTTATACGGTATATTAGAAAGAACTTTCTTAATTTAAAGGAACTTTGGATTTTATTCACTGATGCTGCTGTCCGAAAAAACACGACTTAATAGAACCCGATCGGGAAGCAAACGGCGGCGATCTCGAGATGGTTAGAAGAGATCTTTGTTAGCTTGGCACACGAACATTACTGGTCAGATAAGGTCAGAAGACTCCTGTAACACACGAAATACGCTCACTGATATGTCCGATAGTTAGCTACAGGTGCACTTTTTGGGATAGACCAACAAGGACTGAACCTCTCTCGAATTGTTGGAATTCATTTCGTAATTCAATGATCGGTACCGCGTGTTGTTTATAGCGTTGATTTTATTTTATTGACTTTCATTCACGGTAGTTTTGTTATTGCAATTCAATTGGAAACATGTAATCGTTAGTATAGTTTTTTTGTGTGTGTTTTACTCCACTGCGCTTTTCCTTTCTTGTCCCGCCATTTTTCCGCTCTCTGTCCGTCAGCTGTGTATGTATGCCTGTGTCGCATATTATCGAGAGTACATCATATGTGTGTGTTTTTTTTAGTAATTGCCTCCGCCTCTTCTTCGATTACATTAATAATAGTTTAATGTTTTGTGTGTGTGTGTTGTTTTCTTAGCAAGAAAATGATAATTGCAGGCCATTCTTTGCCATCAGGCCTTCCATTTTAACAATTTTTGTTTTGTTTTACGCTAGTGCTTTGCTATTATCTTACTGATCGCGTGTGTGTGTGTCATTATTGCGCCTTAGCACCACCACACATCATTCGGTGTTAGGATTCTGGATGTGGTAAATTACTTGCTACGCGTGGCAAAAGGGATCGAACAATTCGCACACGAGCCAGCGTACGTCACACACGAATATTTATAGTATAATGGTAGTAACAATGTGATTGATTCTAAACTTTTCGCTACTGTCTGCGCGTCTGCATTTTGTTTGGGTGTTGAAGATACATATTTGTGTAGTTGTTTTGCATTGTTTACTAGAATTCCTATATATCTCTTTCGTCTAGGTCGAATTGAGTAGCGAATCATGACTATTATTAATTGGTAATGCCCCCCTTTGTTTCGAATTGATCGACCTCGATCGACGGCTACACATACGCGGATGGTAATCACTACGCCGCCGCCGCCTCCCCAAAACCGAAAGGATCGCATTCACTAGCCTATTGAACGGTGTTTTCATCTTGTCTATTTTATATACTGGCAGGCTGGTAATTTATAATCCGCGGCAAAAACAACGCGCAAAAAACGAATCCCTGCCCTCCGAGGGGAAGAGCACCAGGACGAAAGCATCTGTTTCTTTTGCACTGCAATCGATGTGTTGCAAGAAGTCGCTCGCTCAATTTCACTCAATTCAATCCAATATGCACGTGTACACGCGTGTTCGTTCGCTGCTTAACGTCTTAATCACCTACAGAATAGGGCAGTTAAATTTATTAACAAAGATGTGTTGCAAGAAGTCGCTCGCTCAATTTCACTCACAATCCAATATGCACGTGTACACGTGTGTTCGTTCGCTGCTTAACGTCTTAATCACCTACATATAGTGCAGTTAAATTTATTAACAAAACAAAGTATAATAAGCTTGCTACAGTGAGTAAGACTCAACGTACGTATGCGTAAACCGCAATTAAGGAGGGGAAACGATCGATCTTACGTGTGTGTGTATGTGAGACCCTGCGCTAAAGGGGGTAGGAGTAGATGAAGGATATTGGTGGCAATATTAATTACACACGGAAAGGGACTTGCTGGTTGGTGGTTTCAATATATTTTTGTTTGCTTTACAGTTTACTGTGTTTTAAGCAAATATGCTTTCCATTTGTTTTTTGTTTTTCATTATAGTACCTTAGCTTTTAGAGAAGATAAAATTGCAGTTTACTGCTTACCATTTGAGTTCCAGTGGGATCGAAAGTTTGGGGTTAAAATGTATGTTTTATGGGCCGTGCCCACCGTACCACATATATACGTACCGCCATTATTAGATATCACTTACGAAAACAAAACAAAAAACATAAAGCAAAAGTGAAATGTTTTTATGAACCCAACGTTACGCACGGTTCCAAAAGTTTAACGATTGTTTGCGGTTTTGCGTACATGCAGATTGCCACCATCACCCTACGGGGACAGACACACACACAGGGCGCACAAATCGGGAGACCAATCGCGTACGATGGTTGTGATAGATATTTTGTTGGTGTGTAAAGCCGCTTATCGGAGGTCCGGATTGTCGTTGGCCTGCTTCTTGATTCGCAGCAGAATCGTGGTGTACCACTGGTCCAGCCGGGAGATGCTGTCGTACTCCTTGACCGCCTCGGTGAACCCGTCCACGTTCTGTTCCTCCAAATGTTCACAGAGAGTCTTGAAAGCAGAACAAAGGAAAGAAAGAAATTAAAAAAGGGGAGAAAAGTTGTGGTAGAAACAAGGCGATAATTTACGTATCTGCGACTTAATATACTAAACGAAATTTTGGGACACAGAAGGTTTTGTGATCATATCACCTTTTTGCTCCGCTTGGCCATACTAGACATGCTGCACCGTAAATTGTTCCCCGTCTTAAAAACTTATACTTGTGATGATTTACACGATTGTTAGAAACTTTCACTTTTGAAATTGAAAGTCGAGTCGATGAAATGAATGTAAGATTTCCAGATTCAGTTCCTTGGCCAAATTCAGCCAACATTTGTTTTTATCCATCACAAACTTTTGCCTGCCTGATTTACATTCCATTAACAAGTTAACAAGTTTGGTTAATGATCAAAACGTACCACTTCGTTGCTTGTTTTGAGACAACAAACTACTGATTGATCGATAGAACCGGGTTTGTCTATAAGTTAGTTAGCGCGGACCAAAACCCACCTCTGTCGATATCCCTCTAACGAAGACCCTCGAATGTTCGAGCCCCATTAGAATTAGTTCCCCATTTGTCTATGGCAGGATTCGGTGTATTTTGATTCATATTTAAAGGAAGCGGTCTTACAAGCGCACAATTTCCTACAAAAACTTACCTTCACAAGCTTGTATTCTCGCGAGTCTTGGAATGCTGGGTACTGTTGTGCGTATTTCTCCATCGCGTGCTGAGCATTGAGCAGATCCACGCTAAGATGGCACAGGGCCGCACGGAAGAAGTACTCTTTGGCGCTGTACTTCAGTAGCGAGCTGTCCAGGCACGAGCCGGCCACCTGCTCGTAGATCTGTATTGCTTTCTCGTAATCCTCCAGCTGGGCCGCGTGAGCCAGCGTACGTCACACACGAATATTTATGGTATAATGGTAGTAACAATGTGATTGATTCTAAACTTTTCGCTACTGTCTGCGCGTCTGCATTTTGTTTGGGTGTTGAAGATACATATTTGTGTAGTTGTTTTGCATTGTTTACTAGAATTCCTATATATCTCTTTCGTCTAGGTCGAATTGAGTAGCGAATCATGACTATTATTAATTGGTAATGCCCCCCTTTGTTTCGAATTGATCGACCTCGATCGACGGCTACACATACGCGGATGGTAATCACTACGCCGCCGCCGCCTCCCCAAAACCGAAAGGATCGCATTCACTAGCCTATTGAACGGTGTTTTCATCTTGTCTATTTTATATACTGGCAGGCTGGTAATTTATAATCCGCGGCAAAAACAACGCGCAAAAAACGAATCCCTGCCCTCCGAGGGGAAGAGCACCAGGACGAAAGCATCTGTTTCTTTTGCACTGCAATCGATGTGTTGCAAGAAGTCGCTCGCTCAATTTCACTCACAATCCAATATGCACGTGTACACGTGTGTTCGTTCGCTGCTTAACGTCTTAATCACCTACATATAGTGCAGTTAAATTTATTAACAAAACAAAGTATAATAAGCTTGCTACAGTGAGTAAGACTCAACGTACGTATGCGTAAACCGCAATTAAGGAGGGGAAACGATCGATCTTACGTGTGTGTGTATGTGAGACCCTGCGCTAAAGGGGGTAGGAGTAGATGAAGGATATTGGTGGCAATATTAATTACACACGGAAAGGGACTTGCTGGTTGGTGGTTTCAATATATTTTTGTTTTCTTTACAGTTTACTGTGTTTTAAGCAAATATGCTTTCTATTTGTTTTTTGCTTTTTTGTTATAGTACCTTAGCTTTTAGAGAAGATAAAATTGCAGTTTACTGCTTACCATTTGAGTTCCAGTGGGATCGAAAGTTTGGGGTTAAAATGTATGTTTTATGGGCCGTGCCCGCCGTACCACATATATACGTACCGCCATTATTAGATATCACTTACGAAAACAAAACAAAAAACATAAAGCAAAAGTGAAATGTTTTTATGAACCCAACGTTACGCACGGTTCCAAAAGTTTAACGATTGTTTGCGGTTTTGCGTACATGCAGATTGCCACCATCACCCTACGGGGACAGACACACACACAGGGCGCACAAATCGGGAGACCAATCGCGTACGATGGTTGTGATAGATATTTTGTTGGTGTGTAAAGCCGCTTATCGGAGGTCCGGATTGTCGTTGGCCTGCTTCTTGATTCGCAGCAGAATCGTGGTGTACCACTGGTCCAGCCGGGAGATGCTGTCGTACTCCTTGACCGCCTCGGTGAACCCGTCCACGTTCTGTTCCTCCAAATGTTCACAGAGAGTCTTGAAAGCAGAACAAAGGAAAGAAAGAAATTAAAAAAGGGGAGAAAAGTTGTGGTAGAAACAAGGCGATAATTTACGTATCTGCGACTTAATATACTAAACGAAATTTTGGGACACAGAAGGTTTTGTGATCATATCACCTTTTTGCTCCGCTTGGCCATACTAGACATGCTGCACCGTAAATTGTTCCCCGTCTTAAAAACTTATACTTGTGATGATTTACACGATTGTTAGAAACTTTCACTTTTGAAATTGAAAGTCGAGTCGATGAAATGAATGTAAGATTTCCAGATTCAGTTCCTTGGCCAAATTCAGCCAACATTTGTTTTTATCCATCACAAACTTTTGCCTGCCTGATTTACATTCCATTAACAAGTTAACAAGTTTGGTTAATGATCAAAACGTACCACTTCGTTGCTTGTTTTGAGACAACAAACTACTGATTGATCGATAGAACCGGGTTTGTCTATAAGTTAGTTAGCGCGGACCAAAACCCACCTCTGTCGATATCCCTCTAACGAAGACCCTCGAATGTTCGAGCCCCATTAGAATTAGTTCCCCATTTGTCTATGGCAGGATTCGGTGTATTTTGATTCATATTTAAAGGAAGCGGTCTTACAAGCGCACAATTTCCTACAAAAACTTACCTTCACAAGCTTGTATTCTCGCGAGTCTTGGAATGCTGGGTACTGTTGTGCGTATTTCTCCATCGCGTGCTGAGCATTGAGCAGATCCACGCTAAGATGGCACAGGGCCGCACGGAAGAAGTACTCTTTGGCGCTGTACTTCAGTAGCGAGCTGTCCAGGCACGAGCCGGCCACCTGCTCGTAGATCTGTATTGCTTTCTCGTAATCCTCCAGCTGGGCCGCGTACTGTGCCACCTTCAGCATGCACTTGTTGGCCGAGCTGGTGGATTCTTCGCCCTTGAAGTAATCTGCCGCCTGTTCGTAGTGCTGTACGGCTCGTTGCTGTTCAAGAGAAACAGTAATAAATGAGCAAGTTTAGCATCAAGGTACAAGGACGAACTAAAGGCGATACATACCAGATCGTTTGCTTCGTTTTCGTACATCTCTGCAATGCTCTGATGATGCTTTGCGGCCATTGTGAACCTGCCCATATCGGTGTAAATATCAATCGCCTTCAGCAGACAGTTCACAGCTTCATTTGGATCGGTCTGGGGTGAGAAAGCATGCATTTAAAATTTGTATTATATGAGCACAGGAGGACAAAGCTTACCTTCTTATAACAATTCGAAGCATCCACGTAGTTGGTGGCCGCATCGTGTCGACTGCCCGCCTTGGCGTGCAGATTGGCGGCCTCGCAGAACGCCGATCCTGCCTGGCTCCATTTCTTGGCCATTTTAAACATGTTTGCCGCCCGTTGATAACATTCTACCGCTTCCTCCACCTTGTTCGAACCGCCACTAAAACACGGAAACGGGACAGAAATGACGACGTAGAGAAGATTAGTTAGCCTTTTATTGATTGTTTTTCATTGCAATACTGCTGCTGCTGGTACTGTACACGGATTGGGAGTACACAAAGAGCTCCCTTCATTCAAGGGTCGGGGAGGTGGTGTGAGTGAGTGAGCAAAACTGGGAGACACCCTTCTCGAAGCGTCAAGCGGAGAAATCATCCAGTAAGGTGACCTGCCATCCACGTTCCGTAAGCAAATTAGCACGGTGAGTCACTTGTTTTTGTGATCCACCGCCTGATAGCGATAATAGTGGTGTCGTGTAGCCTAACCCCATAGCTGAATTGACCTACCCAAATAGTGATCCGAAGAAACTTTTCGACGAGTTTAGCTTTTTCTCCGCTTCCGCAATCAGCTGCATCGCTTTCTGCTCGTTGTCGGCCATCGTTGGTGTGTTTTGGGGTTTTACTGTAAATTCACACGATCCTGGGCAACGCTAGTTTCTCACACAAATGCACACGCACAACGCACAGCGCGTTTCTTTCCGATGATAGTGATGATTCGTTCCTTCGTGGATCTCGACTTTGAACGAGAGCAAAGCTGTATTATTGATTTTTCATTCCTTTGGCTGCGACGTTGAACTGGGCGCAACAAAGAGGAAGATTGCGCGACAGGGAAGAAACGTCAGTGGTGCGAGTTGTCAGTTTTTCAACTGTTTTGAACTCAGTTTTCTTCAGAATGTGTAGACTATTTTTCTGTGTTAGCAATAAGAAAAGAACAATTTAGGATTAGTTTTATTACGGTTTAGTTTTAATCAGAAAAGGAATTATTTTCATTTTATAACGCTTGTCGGAACATTTTTCACCCATGCGAGTCACCCTGTGTCGGCGCTCGGCCAACACGTCAAGCCAGCTGCCTGCTGTCACAACACCACAATAACGCCGTAAATTGTAAACAAACAGTTTCTGGTGCACCATTTCCACGCGCGATACCGAGCAGAAACGATGCAAAACAGCCTAGTAAAGCTTCGAACTCAAACCCCGCTCTATGGGCAGCTCGTGATTGGACCGCCAGGAGCTGGCAAAACAAGCTATTGCCATAAAATGCAAGCATTCCTAGAAAAAATTGGTCGGAAAGCGATGGTCGTGAATCTGGATCCAGCCAACGACAACATGGAGTACACCAGTGCGGTCGACATTATGCAGTTGATAACGGTGCAGGACGCCATGGAACAGTATGGGCTCGGTCCAAACGGAGCGCTCATCTACTGCGTCGAATTCCTGGAGACAAACTTCCAATGGTTGTTGGAGCAGCTCAAAAGTCTTGACAGTAACTACTTCATCTTCGACTGTCCGGGACAGGTGGAGCTTTTCACGCACAACAATGCGCTGAAGAACATTTTCGCAAAGCTAGAACAGTTAGGCTACCATCTCTGTACGGTGCATCTCGTCGAATCACATTACTGCCTTGAACCGTACAAATTTATCTCCTGCCTGCTGCTTTCCCTCCACACAATGCTACAGATGGGTTTGCCGCATGTGAATGTGCTTAGCAAGGCGGACCAACTGAAGGATCAAGACTCGAAGCTCCCGTTCAATGTGGAATACTATACGGAAGTGTTGGATTTGAGCTATTTGCTCGCGTGTATGGACACGAGTCGGTTGGGGAACAAATTCAAGCAGCTAAACGCAGCCATCGTTTCCATGGTGGAAGATTACAGTTTAGTGTCGTTCCTGTTGCTCGATGCTAGACGCGAGCAGAGCCTGCTGCGACTTAAAAATGCTATCGACAAAGCGAACGGATACGTCTATGGGGCTGGAGAGGAGAAAAACATCAACACACTGTTGGCGTGTGCTGTTGGAGCAGAAACGGAGTCGGACCGAATGGAGCGTGATATAGATCCGTACTTAAGCTAATACAAGTGATACAGTTCGATATTAAAAACAAAATACTGCTGCTGCCATTTATTTGCTTGTGCTATACCACTGCTCCCTTGTTTCCGAAAAATGTTCTGAGTAGAATTAAACCAAATTAGGTCGCTTAACCTGTCCGGCAAACAGGATCGTCTTCTGCTGTCGATTAACGATCATAAAACCAAATGGACGGTTTGCGAGGAACCGTGGCGGTGTGGCCTTATTCGCAAAGACAGCGGTCGTGACGGCGGCAGTCATTGTGCCCTCCTCGTTGACAACGATTTTGGTTTGCTGTATGACGCTGCTAATGAAGATGGCGTTCAGGTCCGAGATTTTACCAAAGTTGGCCGAACCAGAATCGAATGCTTCCCGGATGCCCATCTGTAAAGCAGAAACAAGAAAGCATTAAACTTCTTGCATCGTATCGCTAGAATACGACCTGCACCTGACGCGCACCTGATTCAAGATGGGTATTAAATTATAGTCGGAACTGAACTCAAACTTTGGCAAATGCACCTCCACCTCATCGTCGTCAAAGTCTACCAAACTGCGGTCGAGTTCTTCGAAAACACGATCAACACCATATCCGCTCAGCTTGCGGATAACCTCAACAAGCGGAACACCCTTCCGTGGCATAATCAGCAGCATGCTAAGCATTCGATTCGCACCGTACGGAAGCTCGAGAATCTGTGCATCCAGTTCCTTGTAGCCAGCGAACGGGAAAATGCCTCGCTGGAACATCATCTCCACCATACCGATCGGTTGATCGTTTTCATCGTAGAACGGAACGTTCGTAGTGAATGATCGATTGAAGGGAATCTGGAAGGAGGAGAATCCGCAACGGTAAGTAAGCTTTTTGCGCATCAATTTCTTTCTACTAACCGTCCATTGTCCTTGGAAGAATAGAACCGAAAGCATAATCAATCGCGCTTCCTCCAGATCGCTCATTTCGATCGCTTTCGGTATCAGCCCTTTGGTTGCGTCGTAAACTAGCCGATTTACCCGTTCGTACGTTTGATTACGATCGGCAAAGTTCATCGGCTGCAGTACGCTTGGGTTGTAGAAATGATCCAAATTCGTTTCGAAATCCTTTGACACTGGGCGATTTTCGTCCGTGATGACGTACTGTGCCGATGCAAGCTGTACATCTCGATCGAGTAGGCTAGAAATACCCCCCCACGAATGCAGTGTTTTAGCACCTTTCTTCGAACTAATGGCCTTCGTAAACTTACCTCAAGTTTTGTACAAATGGTTTGTAAAATGTTCGTATCTGTTCCTGCTGTTGTACATCTAGCGCAACCAGTAGCTCGTCCAGTGTCCGCCCAGATGCGCCCTCCGTTATCAAGGTCAACAGATTCCAGACCGAAAACGGCGACACGATGATGTTGACCGTCGTTATGTTTGGATTGTAATCAACCAGCTCGGTGACGTACTATGTGCCATCGGTCGGTTGATGTTGGAAAAAAGGGACAACCAAAAACAGTAAAAACACAAGAACGCAGACACACTTGAACCACAAGGTCACTTGCTAGTAGGATGCTTCCGCCATCGATTGCTTACCTGGTAAAATTGTAGCGCAAACTTTTGCGAACTTCGTTGCAGCCTGTCCACGCCCGTATCCGCCGAACCAGACGTGGCAAAGGAAATGGTTTCATTTTGACTGCTCACTAATGTTATCAGCAAACAAACCGCCAGACCAGACTGAAGCACAAACCGTTCCATGATGTGTCTGCAGCAGAATAACACCCAGAAGCTACCAGCACCACGCACACATCAGGCGTCAGCCGCGGGCACGGATGAATAAATACAAAAACCGGTATTTTGATTCCGGTTTCACTCCCGAGCTGGCTGTGGATGGCGCTCAGCGTAGCATTCTTTCTTTTTCTCTCTCTCTCTCTATGTGTGTACACACATTGCCGGCATTAGCCTTCTATTATCTAATGTTATTTTGGTGACTTTTTGGCTGAACCCGTCACCATCATGCGTACGCACACAAACGCAGCACAGCATAAGCTTTTTACCTTGGCGTCGGTCATTTGTGCGATCGTTTAACATGGCGGTTCGGGTTGGTTTTTTTCCTCACTTGATGATGGTGTAGAGATTTCTGGAGTGGAATGGTTGTATCTGGGTTGGGATGCTTTGCTCTTGAAAGCATCCGCGTCGCACAAGGTCATGACCTAGTTCATAACCGGGCGCATATATCGTACACACAGATGCGCTGTAATGCATGTGCATCAGTGGCGCAGTGAGGCTAATATTGAGGCTACCGTAATTATTGGGTGTGGAAGATTATTGGTGCGCCTAGTATATGGTATTCTAGTACGTTATTTGACTGCTGCGAATTAAACACTATGGATGTGTGAGTAATAGTTTGGTCCTATCACAATACCTTTGCATGATGATTGATCATCAGCTGTGACGATCAGTACGGAACGGTTGAATTCTCTGCAATTAGTGAACTAATAATAGAATTTCCAAACTCTTTGCAAACAATCGAAACGCGAATGTGAATGAACAATAGGGGAATCCCTTCGAATTTTGACATTGAAATTCTTCGGTTATGGGGACTTAAAGGCTCTCATCGCTTACGGATCATGTGATGCTGCTGGTGACGATGGTGACAAATCATCGATCATTTGTCATAATCGTCATGTCGGGTCCTTGGGTGCAATCCTCCATTAAAACTCCTGATTAGCGCAGGTAATTTGGGTGGCAGGAACAGGATCACCCGTGGCATTACGATGCAACCGATCACGTCATAGCCTAAGAAGACGACATCTATCGTGAAGGACAACACAACTCTTCTACTTTTAGATAAATTATGTCCTGATCTGGGGAATACTGCGAAGAATGTTGAGGCTCGTATGAGTGGAAGGAACTCGAGGAAATCGCTGACTAATCAACTAGGGATAATTGGGATGTCAGAGATGTCGGACAACGTAGGCCTTGTCTCCTAAGGTACAGACAGCTAAGGCACGTCATTAAAATGATATCAGACTACAGTTTCAATTCAGTCTTTTAAACCAAACTGGATATTACATAGACATGTTGTTGATGTGACCCTCGATCGTGATAGGCTCTGGCAACAGACCAAGGCCGTCAAACATATCAGCAGTTGCTGAGTAAGAAAGTAGACTTATGTTTTAAATTATAAACGCGGCATCATGTTAAAGAAGTCACTAGAAGTCTCTAGTCATATAGTAGCTATAGCACAAATCATTAACAGGACTAACTACTCTGATATGCACGACATTAGTCACAGAGAGTCATCTATTCTGCAAGATAGGCCAATACCAAACAAATGTTGTAGAGCACGTGCCTTTCGTGACGAATTCCAAACTACAAGCATTCTTCAGTCTCGCTTAAAAACCTACATTAATTCTAGATGTCTTAATGAGATGTCTTGTGTCTACTGAAAGAGCAACTTCGGATTGAAGAAGCCCTAGTTACCAATCAAAGTATATACCACGCTAGATAGTGCGTACTCTATCGCAACTCGTAAGAAAGTAATGAACTAGAAACAGTTGGCGTACAGCTAACTTCGGTCACGAGTCAACTCAAAATTGCGCCATTTTCTAACCCTCGCCCAAGCATACAAAGTACGCTAATCGGGACGCAGGTTTCGATACCGTGGATGGAGTTTGTGCTCAACGCATGTGACACCATTACACACGTTAGAACAGCCACAGCCAGAACGGTTTGCGAAGTTGCCAGGGGAAACCCTCGCGTCTTGGACTGGGTCGATAGCAGGCGATCCAGTAAAAGTGAGCAGCAATTTCTAAGCTGACCACTTCGTACGAAGCCGGCCCACCCCGGCCAAGGTTCCCGGGTGCGTGCGTGCGCTCGGATATGCATTGCAAATTTAAAGCATTTAAAAGCCGCTTCACCTACCCATCGGCTACTCAGTCGAAAAGTGTCCAGAGCGTCCGATACAGTGCCACGTGGCAGAAGTGCACAGTGTGTGTTGTTTTGGACCCGCGGGATCGACGCGGCAGTTAGGGAGTGTGTTCGCTTGGTAGTCAGAGCAGTCCGCCATAAGTGCCGCCACAATGACGCTCGTTTTGGACCGGATGTATGATGTGTACCACGAGTATATAGTGGAACGGCGCGATATGCGTAGCGTGAATCTACCACTGGCCGGAACTCCTGGGCCGCTGATGCTACTGCTCGGGACGTACATGTTTGTGGTGCTGTACGCAGGACCCCGGTTTATGGCACAGAGAAAAGCGTACGATCTGCGCAAAGTGATCCGCGTGTACAACATTGCCCAAGTGTTGATCAACAGTGTCCTGTTTCTGTGGATTGTAAGGACCGTCGAGCAGAAAGAGGGT
>KZ062820.1:66188-78699 GCA_002091835.1 Anopheles maculatus
GAAGGTCCTCGATCTCGCCGATACCGTGTTCTTTGTGCTGCGCAAGAAGCAATCGCATGTGTCCTTTCTGCACGTGTACCACCACACGGTGATGGTGATCGGGTCGTACTTTGGCGTGCTGTACGTACCCGGCGGGCATGCGACCATGCTCGGCATCTGGAACACGCTCGTGCACGCCGTCATGTACCTGTACTACTTCCTGTCGTCGTACGGCTCACAGTACAGTGGTTGGTGGAAGCAACACTTGACGCGCATGCAGCTGCTCCAGTTCATTCACCTCGCGTTCCACTTTGGCATACCGCTGTTCTTTAATCGCGAATGCAAGTTTCCGCGGTTCTGGATGGGTGTCGGGTTCCTGCAGGCCCTCGTCATCCTCGCCCTCTTTATGGACTTTTACATTAAGTCGTACATCGTGAAGCGGAAAAAGCAGTAACCCACAGTCCATTGACATCACCTCTTCCCTACCGTCATTGGCAGCCTAGGGTAAGGGACGAGGTTCCGTTCCGATCAGCAGTAAGAATAACAGAAGCAAAAATGCTGAGAAGCAGCAGAACGAATCAAACGTACAAATTTAAGTTGTGAGTGTGTGTGTGTTTAACCGATAAAGAAATGAAATAAAACCGACTGAAAGCAACGATAACCCAAAAGACAATAGAAGAGAGAAAACAAAATGGAAACGATCGATCGAAGCCGTATCGTATTTCAATGTCAACAACACAAACAAGCCAGAGCGCGATATTGGCTAATTACAATTTCCAATCGTACACAAACCGAACCCCCAATCCGAACGATGGTGAGACGAAGGAAGAGAGTTGCTGGAGAAAGCCCCAAGAAGGACGCCAATTAACTCGTACTGATTATTCAATTTGATGGGTGGCGTTCCCAGCCGAACACCCGAAAAATGACGATGTCACTGTGTGGTAGAGGTTTCGTTCCGGTATGGTCACTTCCTAGCATGTGAGCATGAGCCAGCGTATCTAACTGTGTCGTGTAACCTTCACCCTTTTCGTGTAGGGTCAGTTCCGTGGGGTGTTGTTTGTACGAGGGCACTCATGTGGGACTTACATTATGTCGCTAGTTGACGTGGTTGTCCAGCGACTTGCCAAAAGCTTTTGACTGGGAATCCCACCTCCGAAGTTCGCTTGAAGTTTGCTCTCCTCCCCGTCGGTCCTGTCAAACCCAGTGCCGCTTTCACCTAAGTTGCCGAACCATCCCAATGAAATGTTACGATTACTTTTAAATCGTTTAATGTGTCTGGTCTGGCACTGTCATAATATCGCTTGATGTAGAGACGCACCAAGAAGCACTTCACGCATAAAACTCAACGAGTTATACTTATTTTCATCCTTAATTCACTTAAATGCTCCCCACGCAAAAAAACACGATTCATGTGTCGTAAAACTAATGGTTTTAAACGCTAAGCTTTGTCAACAACTTCCACTTCTCTACGCGACAACATCCCGTTCCTTCCATTTATGTGCTTCCCTTATTACTGACGCATCAATCCAACTACTGCCGGCGTTTAAACCCATACCACGAGGCAGCGTGCCCCGAGATGTATACCAAATTTATGGGCCAAGGCTGCACCGTTCCCAATAAATAGCACACGAGGCACAATTATAAAACTGTTCCACCTGGAAAGCAAATTTTGCCTTGGTGTTTACCGTGACGAGGACGAAGAAATAGCTACCCTAGGAATTCTGCGGGAGAGACCAGGTTCGGGTTTGCAAAAACAAAACAAAAAAAGAGCAAATGAACCAGCAAACCAACATTCTCGGTAGAACTTCTTGGATGCCGGGTGCTTGCGTACGTCATATAGTGACGATACTATTTACTAGCCTGCCTTTTTGTATGGTTAATTAATTGTTCGCAAAAAAACAACATGGGGCATGGCTACTTCAAACTAGCGCCGGTGCTGGGAACATCAGTCTTACTCGAAAGGTGCTCCGGTACAGTGAACCCTACAGTGGAATTCTTCGCGTTCGCGTGATCATCTGTGTTTCCCCGTGGCCCACGATGGCTTTGATCATACGCTCGGTCCTTAATGGATACAACTACCTGGTTGACCAGACTGGTAGATGTCCTTCCGAGAGTTCCGGTAAATTCTGTTTCCCAACGAGCTAACGAGCCATTTTCTCTACTTCAGATGCAAGAATTCTCGATCTTCCGCTGCTCCAATCTTTTTGGACGGTCCCACTTATAACGGGGTCGTATCTCTACTTTGTCCTTAATCTGGGCCCAAAACTGATGGCCAACAGAAAGCCAATCGAAATGCGCAACTTTCTTATCGTGTACAACCTGTTCCAGGTGGTGGCAAATATGGCGGCATTTGTGATGGTAAGGGTAACAGAAGATCATCACCTTCCCGTTCCCAGTAGTGTGTATCTATCCGTGTCCTATCTTTCCAGGGGCTCGATTACCTGCGGACCTATTCGTACTCATTCGTCTGCCAATCATTCGTGCACGATACGAGTGATCAATCGATGGTAGAGTTACGGCTCGGATACATTTACTTTCTGTTGAAGATCCTCGACCTCGCCGATACCGTGTTCTTTGTGCTGCGGAAAAAGCAATCGCACGTGTCGTTTCTGCATGTGTACCATCACACGATAATGGCCATTTCGGCCTCACTGTTTATGCGCTATCTGGCCGGTGGCCATTGCTTCATGCTCGGCATGCTCAACACGTTCGTGCACGCTGTGATGTATTTCTACTTCTTCCTGACGATCTACCGCCCAGAAGAGACGCGTGGTGCAACGTGGAAGCGGTACGTCACACTGCTCCAAATGGCCCAGTTCGCTTACCTGGTGTTCCATTTCTTCCGTCCAATTGTGCTGGGGATCGACTGTGGGTATCCGCGGGCCGTGCTGTGGTTCGTGGGCATGCAGAACATCTTCATGCTGATGATGTTTAGCGATTTCTACCGACGAACGTACCTGCGGAAACCAAAGAAAGGCCACGAAAACTAAGCAGCTAAGCTACTTGTTGTTTTTCTGTACAAGTTCTATCCTCGAAAGACAATGTAATTTTCATGAAAGAACAAGCTTGTGTGTTTGTATGTTTTTTTTTTAATATTACGATATAATACCTTTATTCAGTAGTGTGTGTGTGTGTTTCTGTAAACACGATCTGCTGTAGCTTATCTCTGCTGCCAAAACCGTATTTGTTTTCTATTTTCTTCTCGTAAAATAAAAGGTATACCCCACTATCGTAGTTCCAGGACGCGGCAAGATTCTTCATCCTGCGCTTAACCTGTGCCCTAGTAGTAGCAGCAGCAGTAGTAGTAGTAGTAGTAGTATTGGTAGCAGTAATAGCAGTAGTTGCTGTATTTTTGTAATTTCATTCTGCAACAGAATGTACTTTATATGAAAAAACACGTTTTTTTTTCAGTATCAACATTGACTACACAAAAATATTTGCACAACAACGCGCACTGCTCTGCAGCGGTCGTATGCCATCTTTCTCTGTCGCGCACTCGCAATAAACTCCCAACAGTCAGTACAATTTAAAATGCTTTGCAACTTGTGTGTCCATCCATTCGTTTTGGCCATTTTCTGCTCCTATTCTGCTGCTGCTGTAAGTGTAAGTGTTCTGATAGTCATTCCCATCTCGGTATGCGATAATATGTATGTATATCGGCCTCTTGATTCGTGTCAGCCTCATCTATAAGAATATGTTGTTGCGTTAGAATGTTGCATCTATTGTATCATTGGTACTCACACTAGTAGGAGTATGTGTGTTGGGCGTTTGACTACGGCCTGACTTCGTCTGCCTTGCTGACGTCAACTAATTGTCATGTGTTTTTTTTTCGTAGAGGATACCATGGAAGCTATCTGTTCAGTTGATTATTTGTTTTATACTGTTTTTTGTTTCAACTAAACTAAAAAACATTCTAGCAGAGCCTATGAAAGGGTGTTTTGTACGTACCGTTGTGATTAAATGCACCCATCTGAACATTGAGATCCACCCAATGGTAGACAAGCGAAACTGAATGTTTTCTTTTGTTTTATAGAAAAACTAAACAGTGGTAAATATAATTGATTACATCGTTACTAACAGTTCGCACTTACTACAAGTCTACTACTCTAAGTGTAGTTTTTATTTTGTCTTTTGTTTGTTTCTGCCCTTTAGTACGATTCATCATAAGATTCAATTGCATTGGATATTGTAGTGTTTGTTTTTTTTCTCTTCTTTTTTGTATGTTTCATTTGCTGTAGTTTATTTATTTTGTTATTTGTTTTTTTTTTAGTTTGCCTTTTCTTTGTGTGTTCTATTTAGATAGACATCGACAACTATTGGAAAACGGAACACTACAAAGTAAGAGGGAGCTTTATTGGTGCTTTCCTAACAAACGTAATGTTTAATGGTTTTCGTTTTCGTGATGCAATTGAGTGAGTTATTGGAATAGTTTTGTTTAGTTTTTTTTTTTGGTTCTATATTGGAAGTGTTCGGTGGTAGTGGAATATTACTACAGTGTTACTACAAACTCTACAGCGCATCTCGGGATGCGATACAGGCACCTACAAGATGTGTGCTACACGACATACGATATATACGTTTGTATTGACAAACATCACTTAGAACACATGTGACAGCACAGATTACAGTGGGGGAGGGTTTGTAACAAAGGTCACAACAACAGCTACAACAACGATAACGTAAAAGCAACCATCCAAACCAAAAGACGACAGGCCAGGACACATGGCACACGATTCGAAGGGCATTAAATGGGCACCGGATACCGGATACCTGTGCTCCAAACGGTTAACTACAAAAGTACAAACAAACTGCCCCAAAAAGGTAACAGTGACATTACAGACAGACAGACAGACAGATAGACCACCTTTAAATACCGTTTTAGAGAGAGACAGGGTGTCAGACAGTAAGAGACTTTCATCTTCTACCGTGTCTGGCATTTTAAGTTAGTAGATGGGACTTCGTTATGTAGGTGAAGTATTTTTTTTTGTAGTAGTTTATCTCCTCCTGCTCAGATTAGGATTTGTTTGTTCGCTCATTAAATATAGGTAATAATTTTCTACCTTCGCTTCTCTTCCCTTTCGGCCATTGTTGTACAATGTAAGTTGTTTGTTATTTTCTCCACTTTGTATACTGAATGCGTTTAGTATTTGCATGTGCGAATGGCGTCTATACCATCTTGTGTATAATCTTTCTACTAATCACCATCCTTTATGATTTCTTACTTATTCTCAATAATGGTTTGCAGCTGTAGCACTAAACTGCGTGCCAGCTTCAACACGGATGGTGTGTTGTGTCTTTCAGCCATTTCTGGAATAAGAAAGTTATCACACAATCAGTAAGCGAACTTTAGCATAAAGACAGTTGTATCTTACCGTTGAAAAATTTAATAATGTCCGTAAAATCCATACTGTTGGACAGAATGATGTCGCGATAGGTTTCCAGCAGAGCCAGAGCCAGAAACAGTACAAAGTGTGCTGACGCAACGTGCTTTGCCGCCCAGATCACCTCCCACACGGAGAAGATGTCGGCGTAGATGAGTTCTCGCTTAAAGTCAAGCAAAAACCAGCGATAACAGAAGTAGAAATGGGTGTAGTCACCGTGCGCATGCATCAGATCGTACATCTCGGAGTCTAGGATCTGGATTAGTGATCTGTAACGAAGAGAAGAGCAGTGGATTTGATGGATCCTCGCCATGCAACTGTTGTAATATACCTCATGTTAGCAAAGTGCATGTCCATGGCACCACCATTAGGGAAGTTTTCAATCATGCGCTCCATAAACCGGCAGAAGCACCCATAGCTGAGAGACTCATCGTCGAAGATGACAAGCAGTGGAGCAACGAGATCACACATGCCCTGCATGTATCCAACATCCAGATGCTCCCAAACGTACCTAAAACATCGAACGTGATCAGTTTCGGAACATAACTTTACATCCGCAACGACTTACGTGCAAATAACGTTGCGCAGCTTGTCCAAGTTTTCGTTCGCAAAGTACCAATAGTTCCTATCGCACCGTTGGACATCCTTTTCGATGCGGTGCAGATTCAATCCAAACGACTCCAACAGTTCGCTCTGTAATCAAACAAACAAAATCATTGGCTTGATGATTGGGTCCTACATCGATTCCTCTTACACTGTAGATGCCTCCATTAGAGCTGGCAGGAGACACGCAGGCCGATTTGGGTTCTTGCAGCGAATCCAGCGCCGGCTGATGATTGCTTCCCTCCTCCGGCAGTGTCGTTAGTGTGTTGTTGTTGTTCAACTCTCGAACCTCACTTGGAATCATAGTGACATCGATGGACGCATCGGTCACGATAACAGCACGCGGTTGCTCGAGCGACTTGGGAGAATCTGGTTCTTCCTCCTCTTCCTGTTCGATCGCACCCTCCGATGTAACGACCTCCTCATCTTCATCCTCCTGCATACGTTCCACTTCGCCGCTCAGTGACTTCGGGGCATCTTCACCCATCGGAGAGATGATGTCCGCAACATCGATGAAATCGTTACCGACCGTTGCGTACGATGAGTCGGAAGGAGAGCTCTTGTTGCTGTCAAAGTCTTGCTCTTGGTTCTGATTCTCGGACTGGTCCTGATTCTCGCCAGCATCATCTTCTTCCCCATGCCCAGTTTCCATGGTAGCGTCCTGCGCAGCCATCGGAAGATTGATGTTGTCCTTGGTTAGCTTTGGCTTTGCGTCCGATTTCTCCTCTCCCTCAACTTCCGGCTCCGACATATCGGAGAACCCATTCTCCTCGAACACCTCGTTCTCCATCTCTTCCTCTTCCTCCTCCCCATCCGCATCCTGATCGATGGTTTTGCTTTTGTTTTCCATACTACCGCTTCCCGAGCTCAGCTTAGCGACAGCGACGGCCGTCTTTTCCTTGTCCCGTTGGCGTACGATCGCTTCCACGGCCAACCATTCGCTCATGGTCGTTTCGTAGTAGTGTTTGGCAGTTTCGTCCAGTTCTGCCCGTTCGACCGGTGTGCTACCAAAGCTGTAATGGCCTAGGAGATACGGCCAAACTTCCTTCCGTATGTCATGCTCAACGCCACCGTAGTACACTAACCGATAGACTTCCTGGTCGTCCGCTACGACACCATTTCCATCGTGCAAGCTTTCCCAGCGTGATCGCGTAAGTCCTTCCTCGGCACCGGATTCAGGTGTGATGCGACCATTTACCAGCCCGGACAAATGTGTCCGCACCGTGGAAAGATGACGGCAGTAAGCTAGCCAACCGTAGAATGCGCGCGAAATGATCTGTCGTTTCATCGTTGAGCAAACGAGGGCAATGCTAGTCGATTGGGTCGATTGTGGCTGGAAAGCATTCAGAAAACGGAATATTAGCAACTGCTTTGGGGGATATTAGTTTGCGTACGCGATACTCACATTAGGACTGTCGATGGACATGGCATCGATCGAGAGACTTTTGCTGGAACAGTCACTGCTTTCGTTGGTGGAACAGCTGCTTAGCTGTGCTCGGTAGCGTGGGCTGGTGCGTCCTAGTTCCAGTATCGAATGAGTTGCCACTGTGAAAATCGGAATACTATTACGTCAAACTTCTTCTTCGTAGCATTCCTCGTTCAAAACACTTACAAAACTCATCCGTGTTACTCTTGTTGACCACACGAAACACATAATCTATCGGCATTTCATCGTTTGTCTCTAGCACGGATGGTAGCGGTCGACGGCGTGATTTCTGAGGCCAGGGAAAGATGCGTCCAATGCCTCGCTGAGACCATAGTGGAGGATCTAGCTGGCCGTGTGGCAGAAGACCTTAGCGAAACCGAATGGTCCAATGAGTTTTTGCGAACATGAATCTTAACCTTACGATCATTACCTGTCTCTAGGCAGCTTAAGAATGCCGCCATATGACCACCCTCCGGGAAGTGTATTGGAGGACGCTGGACACCATCCTGTCCGACGAGGATGACGGTGCCACCAGTATCACCACCTCGCGCCTGATGACAGTGCACGTACACGATCTCGTCCACATTGACGTTCAGTGCGTACGCCCAGTACGAACTTTTGTCGATATTCTCCGATTCGGTGTAACCGTTCATCAGCTGGTTCGGTGTCCACTTGATCGTGAGCGATTGCACTGTCTGATGCAGACTGAGATACCCGGGCATCGGTTCACTGACGTCTTTCTGCGATTTGAATCGGAAAACAAAGGAAAAAAGTTAGAGGAGATCCTCACACAAGATCACTCGACGAATGTTACCGGCAGAACTAGAACGTTGTTTTTCCCGTACAGTAGTGTGGCTCGCGAGTTTTGGTGCAGTGACTCCACGTAGTCCTTCGATGCCGACACCAAGCTGTTCGACTTGAACGACGCCATGCTGCCCTCCTCCGAGCTGGTGTGGAGGCTACGCTTGAAGTTCAACATCGGTCTTCGGTAGGCTGGAGGCGTCGGATTGCTCGAGCTGATTCTGTGACGTTGGACCTGTGAAAGTGATGTAGAAATGTAGAGTAGTTCACACAAAAATATGATTATTAAAATCTTACCAACTCGTCCGCTGGAGGATCGGTCCAGAAGTGATCGGCAGTTTTGGCACGCGAGTAATCCAGTGCACACGGACCGACGAGCAGCGAGCTCAGTATGGAACCGTAGTCTGGATCAGCAACTAGTGAGTCCCGCTCGTAGTACCGCGTTGCATTCGTCACAAGGTGATCGATGATACGGGATAGCTTCTTCTCGTATAGTGCCAACCGTATCCAGAGATATCTGAAGGAATGACCATATTTGCTATGAGAAAGCAAGAGAGAAAGCAACGCGGCTTCTTGATGCTTACTTCACTACTGGTGGAGACTGTGGAGGCGTCGTTGTCGAAACCGAGTTACTGCTGCTCTTCTTCAGTATCGGTGGTTTGTTTGTACTGTCGCTGCTCGAAGAGGATCGTTTGTTGGGATCACTGTTTTCAATGTCCTGCACCTTCTTACTGATACAGGCCGCTTCGGGACAGTGCTGTGGAGAAAAGGATGACAGCAAAAAAAAAACATTCCAACAAGACGTGATGATGGTGGTAATGGTAGTTCAATCGGCATTGTCAAAGCTTGTTGGGCAAAGATGAATTCTACGATTTGATTGGGGTTCATTGGTTCGGTACATTCATCAACGAAACTATCCACCTATGGAGACGAGCCAGGGATCAGGACTGTACAGTCACGGTAAGAGGATGTATATTGGGCACACACAGCTGCTCAACGCTAGTTAGAGCTCAACGAGCACTCCTGGACTCACGATGATCGTCGTTACACGGATAAACAATTTCGATACGAAGCGATACGTGTATCTAAAACGAACGTTTTCTAGTGATCTACCAACAAACATTGAAACAAAAAAGACAAACAGCACCAATATATTCCTACCGAACAAACGAATTACCTATGGCCGTAGGTGGCGTGTGAAAAAGCGTAGCTAATCGCCAATAACTCTGCTACGTTACGAGCCGATCGATTGGAGGAAATACTGAAGCGTAAAACAAAACAATAAAAAGGATCATCTACCGTTGAAAGCAGCCTATCCGTATCGATCAATTACGTCAAATGGCAAATGAAATGAACCAAACACAGAACAGAACAGAGAACGCAGACTTTGGAAGGGCCGTCGGGCAATTTTGCTTACATGATTCCTTGACCTTCGTTTGAGGAGACACTACACCGTATGGTGGGATACAAGTTGACAGATGAACTAAAACAAACCACGTTCATTTCACGGTCTCTACATCGTACAGTATGGAACAGAAACACAAACGAACGATCGCAAAAAAAGCCCTCTACTACTCTAAGTTCAATGCAGGAGGGAGCCTACGCTTGGGAAGGAAAGTTGAGCAAGGAGGTTAATACGTTTGGAATCGATCTGGAAGGTATACAAGCGGGGAGGAAAAGGGAGCGAAATTAGTGAATACTCACCTTGGCCACCTTGTGCAGCAGGGCGGTGGTGGACGATGTCTTAAATAGGCCGAGCGCACGCCTTCGCAGACCCTGGCTCAGGCACGCCTCGACCGCTGCACATAGGGCCGTCACCGAGCAAGACTCTTCGTGTATGTACTTCTTGGTGACGGCTTCCTCCATCACCTGTTTGACCTCTTTCTTCACTGCCGCTATAAGCTTTTCTTTAAAATCGACCGGATCTGGATGGCAAAATGGTGATCGGGAACGGGGACGGGTGAATATGCCAATGGTGGAGAAATAAAATTGTGTGTGTGTGTGTTTTTGGAATGTACACGTTTTGATAATAGTGTTATTTTGTGCGAAGCATTACATTAGACCGAATTAAACAAACCACCAATCAGTTGAAGTATTTATTGTACATTGGACAGAAGAAAAGGATAGAAATTGAAAGGACGCGAGATAGATCATCCACAAGAGTCGATGGTGAACCGATCGATCCACACGCAGTTAGACAAACGATCGACATCGCGACGCGACGAGGACGAAAGAACAAGAACAAACATTTACTAAACACATTGAAGGAAACGTTCGAACGGAAAAGCGGAAGCGGAAAAGGAAACATTTTGCAACAAAGATTGCTAAAACCGGAGGTTGCGTTATTTGAGGAGTTTAGTAGCAAACAACGATTGATAAGAAAGGTTTAACACAAGTGCATGCTAACTGAAGACAAAAAAATAGATTTTGGAGGGAAACCGTTGATTGAAGCGAGGTGTGTTGTTGTGCATTGTGCGAAGAAAAGTGTGCAAAAGACTTACGAGGTGAATTTCAATATGTTGAAGTACAATTAGTGCATGTGCTGTCGCCTATTGCATGCTTTTTTTTACAGCAAATAATTTTAATGCAATTTTTAAAGCCTTCTCCGGTTTGAATTGAAGCTACTTCAAAATCACACGTTCCCTTCATGGCGGAATATCGGCCCGGTACGTGCCGTTTTGCCCGCTGACGTCAGCATGTCAGCGTAACGAACCACGATAGCACATAAATCTTCAAAAGATATTTTCCTACCAGAGCAACCAGCCGAAGAACGATGAAAAAAAAACCCGACAAAGAATCACATCTCATCCTACGTTTGATGTGCGTGAGCTTGAATTCTTTGCCACCCGGTGTGAACTAATAATGCTCCATGTAAAGCAAGCAACCACGCTGTCTCATCATGATGGAGGTGCCTGGTGGCTGATGATGATTGCTGGTGCTGTCAAGGAGATAAATCTCATCAGCATCACGTGAAGAAAGATGTACGACGTACGAAAACGTCTACATCATGGTTGTATGGGGCAGCGTGTGCAGTTGTAGCATTTGGGGGTAACATGAACCATTAACTTTTTTTTTCGTAATATGTCGCCTAATGTGCTAAAGAGTGCCTGATGTTGTGCCTACAGAGTTTTCCAATATTCCGAGCATCGACCTCACGCGTATCAGTGTCCATCGAATGACCCTTTTCTGACCGGAACGAACGCCCCAGTGTTTGATTTGATTATCCGCAACCCCGAAAAGCACACATCCTTCGCTTTGTAAAAGTTAACCAGCAGCTTCACTGTATTCTCGGCTCACTATTCACGCGTCATCTCACAGCTCATCTCACACAGCTGTTGAACTCACATCTCATCGCAAGAAAGCTTTAAAGATGTGTCTTCTTTACTCCCTCTCGCTACTCGCTCTCTCTCGCTCTCGCTCTTTCACATAAACATTTACTTGGAACCGGAAAAACACAGCAGGCGGTTTACTATACTATCAGCTTGCATACGGAGCGCTGTTTTTTTGTGCTCGTTTGCTATTTTTCCAATTCCGTTTTGCTCTTCACCCTCTATTTATCTATCCCTCTGTCGCCAATCTATCAATTCAGCCCCACTCAAATGCATATTGTTGTAACGATTGTTTACCTTTGCCGTAAGTGGAACCGTACTATATTGTTGGCCCTTATTTTGCTTTCTTGCTGCCGTTTTGGCTGCTCCGGCTGGCGTCCCATCGTTCCACCATTTTCCCGCTCTTATCAAAAGTTGGGGTTGGGTGAGGTTCGGTCGGGCCAAACATGCTGTTTACTTTCGTACTCGAATGGCAAATAAGTTTCCGTTTTAATTAATGCAGTAAAAACATCCCACCCTACTCTCCAGGAACGCACACACACACACACGCACACGCGTGTGTTTGCAATAATAACACTTGGCCGTGTGGGTGGGTCTCAGATGTGTGAAAATGAGGGAAAATATGGTACGGCAAAAATGCCATTGTAATAAAGCATAAAAGCACGCGTAATGTTAATGGCACACAATGAACACACACACACATATGGACGTTTTGGCTGTTGTTTTTATCGTCATCCTAGTAAAGTGGCCACGCTCTAGTTGGAAAATGGTTCCCAGCAAAACAGCTGCTTGCCCGAGAAGTGGCCTTCGCCTAATGCAAGAATAAACAAAAACCTTTGCTGAGTGCGAGTGAGATAATCGCTGCTCACTTTCACGTTCGTTGTTTTCTACTGCTTTTTGTAAGCGTGTTTGTTTTTTTAACTAATCAAACCGCTTTACTAAATTGCACAGTCACACACACACACACGTACACGCGCATTCAACATGTGGGC
>KZ062820.1:79785-103704 GCA_002091835.1 Anopheles maculatus
TCCACACGCAGTTAGACAAACGATCGACATCGCGACGCGACGAGGACGAAAGAACAAGAACAAACATTTACTAAACACATTGAAGGAAACGTTCGAACGGAAAAGCGGAAGCGGAAAAGGAAACATTTTGCAACAAAGATTGCTAAAACCGGAGGTTGCGTTATTTGAGGAGTTTAGTAGCAAACAACGATTGATAAGAAAGGTTTAACACAAGTGCATGCTAACTGAAGACAAAAAAATAGATTTTGGAGGGAAACCGTTGATTGAAGCGAGGTGTGTTGTTGTGCATTGTGCGAAGAAAAGTGTGCAAAAGACTTACGAGGTGAATTTCAATATGTTGAAGTACAATTAGTGCATGTGCTGTCGCCTATTGCATGCTTTTTTTTACAGCAAATAATTTTAATGCAATTTTTAAAGCCTTCTCCGGTTTGAATTGAAGCTACTTCAAAATCACACGTTCCCTTCATGGCGGAATATCGGCCCGGTACGTGCCGTTATGCCCGCTGACGTCAGCATGTCAGCGTAACGAACCACGATAGCACATAAATCTTCAAAAGATATTTTCCTACCAGAGCAACCAGCCGAAGAACGATGAAAAAAAAACCCGACAAAGAATCACATCTCATCCTACGTTTGATGTGCGTGAGCTTGAATTCTTTGCCACCCGGTGTGAACTAATAATGCTCCATGTAAAGCAAGCAACCACGCTGTCTCATCATGATGGAGGTGCCTGGTGGCTGATGATGATTGCTGGTGCTGTCAAGGAGATAAATCTCATCAGCATCACGTGAAGAAAGATGTACGACGTACGAAAACGTCTACATCATGGTTGTATGGGGCAGCGTGTGCAGTTGTAGCATTTGGGGGTAACATGAACCATTAACTTTTTTTTTCGTAATATGTCGCCTAATGTGCTAAAGAGTGCCTGATGTTGTGCCTACAGAGTTTTCCAATATTCCGAGCATCGACCTCACGCGTATCAGTGTCCATCGAATGACCCTTTTCTGACCGGAACGAACGCCCCAGTGTTTGATTTGATTATCCGCAACCCCGAAAAGCACACATCCTTCGCTTTGTAAAAGTTAACCAGCAGCTTCACTGTATTCTCGGCTCACTATTCACGCGTCATCTCACAGCTCATCTCACACAGCTGTTGAACTCACATCTCATCGCAAGAAAGCTTTAAAGATGTGTCTTCTTTACTCCCTCTCGCTACTCGCTCTCTCTCGCTCTCGCTCTTTCACATAAACATTTACTTGGAACCGGAAAAACACAGCAGGCGGTTTACTATACTATCAGCTTGCATACGGAGCGCTGTTTTTTTGTGCTCGTTTGCTATTTTTCCAATTCCGTTTTGCTCTTCACCCTCTATTTATCTATCCCTCTGTCGCCAATCTATCAATTCAGCCCCACTCAAATGCATATTGTTGTAACGATTGTTTACCTTTGCCGTAAGTGGAACCGTACTATATTGTTGGCCCTTATTTTGCTTTCTTGCTGCCGTTTTGGCTGCTCCGGCTGGCGTCCCATCGTTCCACCATTTTCCCGCTCTTATCAAAAGTTGGGGTTGGGTGAGGTTCGGTCGGGCCAAACATGCTGTTTACTTTCGTACTCGAATGGCAAATAAGTTTCCGTTTTAATTAATGCAGTAAAAACATCCCACCCTACTCTCCAGGAACGCACACACACACACACGCACACGCGTGTGTTTGCAATAATAACACTTGGCCGTGTGGGTGGGTCTCAGATGTGTGAAAATGAGGGAAAATATGGTACGGCAAAAATGCCATTGTAATAAAGCATAAAAGCACGCGTAATGTTAATGGCACACAATGAACACACACACACATATGGACGTTTTGGCTGTTGTTTTTATCGTCATCCTAGTAAAGTGGCCACGCTCTAGTTGGAAAATGGTTCCCAGCAAAACAGCTGCTTGCCCGAGAAGTGGCCTTCGCCTAATGCAAGAATAAACAAAAACCTTTGCTGAGTGCGAGTGAGATAATCGCTGCTCACTTTCACGTTCGTTGTTTTCTACTGCTTTTTGTAAGCGTGTTTGTTTTTTTAACTAATCAAACCGCTTTACTAAATTGCACAGTCACACACACACACACGTACACGCGCATTCAACATGTGGGCTGCTGAGGAAAAAAGGATCTTCAGCGCCTACCATTCCTCACACACACACATGTGCGTGTGTGTGTCATTCATTGTGCACATGAGTTTATCGTACAATCTACGTACGCGTTTGTGTGTGTGGTTGTGTGCAAAAAGGTAGAGAGGAATGCTAGTTTCTGGTGCTAGTTTCCTGTTTTTCGTGCGATTAGTTGTAAAAAGTTGAAATTAAAAAGCGGAAATAATACAGTACAAGAAGAAAGCATACAAAACGAAACAGCACATAATGCCCCCTCTGTTGTACCGGAGGCGTATTTGGAAAGCGTACAAACACAGATGGCGATAACGGCACAAGAAAATCGAGTGAAACAGGGGGGCGGGATGCATGCACAATGCAAGGTAAGTTTCCATCTATACCGTACCTGCTTGGAACGACATTTTCCTTGGGGGATTTATTTCGGGAAACATTGCCAAAAGTGCACCACACTCTTACTCTCTGTTTGTGGGTTGCTCCTACGGGTTACGGTCCGACGTCCGATGAGAAGATTGGGAATGGGATTCAGTTAATTGGCCAACGTTGCCGTATGGAAACGGTCCAACGCGAACAACAGATGTGTGCTTTACTTTCGCAAATACGGGAACTCGCACATGATCATCACTCGTCGGTTTTCCATTACACCAATCTTCCGATACTACTTTTAGTGCTATTTAAATGCTTTAATAATCCACCATATGATGAACGTAGGGAAACACTTTTTGCACGATGAACATAAAAAAAAACTAGCACACGCACTCACTCACGCACATACACTGGGCATCCATCCTATAGCGAACGATATTTACTATATAGCTACGCTGAGCTGTCCCTGTGAACTTCACCTTCAACAGAGATGCATGTGTGTGTGTGTGTGTGTGTGTGTGTGTGTGTATGTGTTTTTATTCCCAAAAATCAGAACAGCCGGACACGGTTCTTCTATTACTGCACACACGTTCGAGCTCACAGCTGCTTCCTTTCTATCCTCAACTCAATATGCTTCTGGCAAAAACACAGAAAAATACGTCGTTTAGCTTGCCTATCGCTGTACACAACAAAATCGCCCGCTTTTCATACGCCCAACAGATGAACTCGTCCGTATTTCATGCCACTCCAGAAATCAAGGACACTTGTGGGAAAAAAAATCCCCAAAACCCTCCCACTTTTTGCGCGCACCCGACGATCGCTATCAGAGTTGCGAAGCAAAACGCACTTTTCCTGCACAAAACGAATTCAACCAAACAAAATACGGGAACGGTTTTCCACCAGCTTTATGTTAAGTTTTCCTCAATGTAGTGCCAGTGTGCAAGCTAGTGCGACACAGCTGTGCTTTCTGTTACTACTGGACTCCAAAAAGCTGCAGCACTGAAAACGTACGTAAACCGTATTAGCTTTTCACATGCGTATTGAATGGTGAGCGCTGATGGGAACCTGAACCCGCTCCAGCAAGTTTACCTGTTACTGCGCATGTTCCTGCCAAAACGGGCGAAGGCGAAGAAAGCCAGTTCAGTTAGCGAAAGAGTGTGATGGCTTTTCTGACAGACAATGAAGTTTACCAACGTTACTTAAAAAAAAACATTAAAATATTAGATTTTACTGACATAACTTTGCTGCTATTGCTTTGCTACTTTAAATTATATTTCTCTTTCAAGCTAAACCTCAAACATATTTTTATTTTACTTTAACGTTATCCAGACTACGCCGTGCGTCTGAATTTCTACATACTATTTTAATTCAAAACATTTATCTGTGTCTCATGTAGTAATCGATTACTGTGGAGAATGCGGCAAAGCCAGCTGCACCGATTATACCGGCTTTGACTCCGGCTAAAACAAAATAGAACGTTTGTTAATGCTTTTTATGCTGCAAATTAAAATGACATAATTCCTTTTACCTCGTAAACCAATCAATCCTCCCGTTACGGCTCCGGCATACGTTCCATTCTTCCAGTCCGAAACGCCACGTTTCTGTAAACAATTTACAACGTTACAATACTGGCTCGAAGTACAATGCTAGACAAGCGAGACAGACTTACCGATTCAATGGTACACTCTACGGCCGCGAACACTGCCCCAATGACGGCAAAGTTCTTACCGTACGAATGTGTCGCTTGGCGCATTTCGCGGAAAATCTCTCTCGCCGTTTGTTGCTTTTCGGCCGCCAGTGGATCGGCAATGCTTGGATTGACGGACGAGCTAAACAGACCAATCGCCGCACCCAGACCATATCCCAGCACACAGCTCATGAACGATTTAAACGCACAGCTCTCGAAGGCGGCCTCCACAAGCTTTTCTTCATTGGTTTTTATCTGTACCGCACCGTACAGTTTCGGTATGATGATGTTCTCCCGATAGCTACAAAAAAGCATACAAAAGAGATATTTACAATAGTACAATCACCACGTGCTTTCCCCCAAAACCTACCGGTGGATGTTTCCGATAAAATGTTTAGCCACCTCGTCTAGGTCGGATTCGGGGAAAAATACACCCCCTGCTTTAGTGGCACTTTCCCGTTGAGCTGCCTCTTCCGGGTCTATAGGTTTGGGTAGTAAGGTGGCCATAGTTTTCCGTCGACCAAACGCCGTTTCACAGGATGATTTTTCGCTTACAAAACTACACGAAAGATTTGCCCGCTGCCGAGCACCAGCTGAGTTACAAAACAGGTTGTTTACATCAGTCGATCAGTTTGTTTTCATGCGATTGGCTGTCAGTGCAGGTTTACACGACGGTGTTGAACACCTCAGTCCAGTTTGATTCGATTGTTCCTACAAATTTCTCAATAGAAGATATGAGAACCAATTTAGAAGCAATTTTTTGGGGGATTTTTATTAATTCTACGTACTTCTAACCTTTTCACAACTTTTCCTTAGTTTGACTATTTTATATTTTCACTGTTGAACCTGGAATCATGCCTTCGTTCGTTAATCCCATGCTCTTCATCACTCTTCGCCTAATTATGCCTTTCACATTCGCATCCACGTTCCGCAGCAAGCTGGTCGTCCGGGCCGCATGTTCCAACCGTTGTACAGCGCCAATTTCCGCCTGACTTGAAATCAGATTCGTCGCCAAACAGTCGTTACTGCTTCCGATGCGCCCGATACGTCCCACCCGATGTATGTAATCTGCCGTGTACAGTGGGAAATCGAAATTTATCACGTGTGCCGCCCGAACCGTGTTCAATCCACGGCTTGCCACATCCGTCGTTGAGAGTATGTTCACTTCTGCCTGTTGGAATTTTTCAAACTGTCCCAACCGAAGCTTCAGTATCATGTCGCCGTTAAGATTTACGCACGGGAACCCGTGTGCGTTCAGATGCATCGACACAAAGTCACAGGCGGGCGTTTTGTTGCTAAAAATGATCGTCGGAACATGGCGCTTTGCATCCGTGCGTACAAGATCGATCAGGATCTGTGGTCGATCCGATTTGCGTACGCGCATAAACCGTTGCGTAACGTGGCTCATTAGACGATGCAGATTGGGACTGACGACTTGCTCGATCGTTTCTACATTCACAAGCTTCGAAAGCAGTTCTTCCATGTTGGAGGGCATGGTGGCGGCTGCCAGTATCATCTGCGTTCCTTGAATGTCGTGTCCCAGATCCTGCAGATGGTTCTTGTGGAACGGGAAGCGTTTCATCAGGTGCATCAGTTTAGCGTTAAAGCTGTCGTCGAGCAGTGTGTCTGCTTCATCCAGCACGACGTACCGGACTTCCTCCATGCGATAAATCCCATTTGTTACCAACTTGCTGATGGCACCGAAACTAGCCACCAGTATGTCGATATCTTCGAACGATGGATTCAGCATGTGTTGTTTCGTTCGTCCGCCAAGCACCACACGCGTTTTAATTCCCAGACCTTCCGTTAGCTGTGTCGCAACCGTACCAATCTGTTGGGCCAGTTCACGACCTGGTGTAATGATCAACATCAGTGGCGTGTTAAATTCGCGCTGCTTTTCATGCAACTTTCGTCGTAGAATCTGTTCCACCACCGGCACCAGGTACGTGTAGGTCTTGCCACAACCCGTCTCAGCGGCTAGCAACATATGGCTTCCGTCAAGCATCGCCTGTATGCCTTCCGCCTGATAGTGAGTTGGCGAAAGTACATGTTGCTTTTTAAGGTTTTCCACCAACGACTCGCGTATGCCAAGCTCGGCGAACGTCCGCTCGCTCAAACCGTACGCTTCGTACGCCCGTTGTACCGGATGAATGATGAAATAATCTCCATTGGACCGACGATGACGCCACCCGTCAGAAGCGAGCGGCAATTCGCCAAACTTTATCCGTTCCGGATTTGCCGGTAGATCGCTCTGGTACAGATTAAACTGTTGCCTTTTGCAGGTTACCACGGGTACCGGCCCTTGACTCGGTATCGATGCTAGCGGTCTCACCTGGGTGGAAAAGCAGGCTCGCAGCGTAAGACACACGCGAGTTAACTTAGTCATTGCCCTGGAAACCAAACACCGTGGCCGGTTTCGCGCAAATGCCGGTGCAGACAGCGTGTGTGTTCGCGGTTTGTTTACAACGACACGCTCGTTCCGAAATCAAAACACATCTGATCGGTGTGGGAGAAGAACTGTCAAAAATGAGCGCCCTGTGAGTGACACATGTTTACGCAACGGGTTTTCTGTGTGCATTTTTCGATGCTTAAAATATGTACAAAAAAGCCGTTTTAGGAGCATCTTATGGTAATAACAAAATAAATTAAACGAATGCAATAAATTTAGAAGCTTTTTTGTGCGGTTAGAAGGCAAATTTCAGTTACAACCGGTGTGAGCTACACCCAG
Source organism: Anopheles maculatus (assembly GCA_002091835.1). Taxonomy (NCBI): domain Eukaryota; kingdom Metazoa; phylum Arthropoda; class Insecta; order Diptera; family Culicidae; genus Anopheles; species Anopheles maculatus. Next base: position 86,716 of record KZ062820.1, read on the forward strand.
ACCGGTGGCGCTCACTGCTGTCAGGGTTGAGTCGGATAACATTTGCGTGCCGAATCGGTAGAAAAATCCGGCAGGAAAATAATAAAAATAATCTACACATTGTACTGTGCTAAGCGGAGGCACAGCCGAGAGCAACGATTATTTGTCGTTTTTTCGCCTTGTTTGTGCCATTTTCTGTTCTGTAGGTGTGAAAACGTGCGTGAAAGATAAGCTTCACGCAATCAGGCACTAAAAATAAAGTCACAGTTCCTTCTTTCGCTGTGGTGCTGGAAGCGAAACTGTTGCTGCTGCTGCTGCTCTGTTGTTTGCGTGTGTTGTTTATTTGTGTGCGGCCACCACCGAAACAGAACGGGAGTCACCTTCTTTTTGTCCTAGACCAAGATCGACTACGGGTCGGTGAACTGTGACTACGGGCCGGTGGAAATTCTAAAATCACCCCTAGAAAAGAAGTGAATTCGCAGAGCGAACGAGGAAACTCATCATGTCCTTAGCATCTTTGCGTCACGTACGGGCACTGGTGCCGCAGCCGGTTAGGTAACAATTATGGGCGATAAATAATGCTTTCTTTTAGTTGTGCTGTGAGCACAAAAACAGTACAAAATAACTTTCCATCCACTCGGTCACCCGTCCGTGCGCAAATGCGTAATAACTCATGGTTTGATAGTAATACAGAAATGTTTCATTTTTGGCATGCATTTTCGAACCGGAATGACGCTGATGACGGTGATGTGTGGTGTACGCTGCTACCGTGACCCCTGTAATACACATGAAGGACACTGACGACGAGCTGCGCCCTGCACAAGGACGAATCGTCATGGCTGAGCAAGCTGATGGTGCGGAAGATCGAACCGACGAAAAACTCTCACAGCCGGATGCTGAGCGACAAGTTCGACATCTATGAGCTGCACACGCACAACGTTCGTCCGGATTCGGTCGGAAAGTATCTGGAGAACTAGTAAGTGCATCGTGATGGTTGGAGCGCGTGATGATCGTGATCGTTTGGGGCTATAGCGAAAGCAAACAGCAACACAAACGATCACGATCGTATGTAAACGTGGACCAAATTATGAAGCGATTGTCGCTTATTCGTAGCCAAATCTGTTCCTCCGTCTGATACGCCTTATCAATCCACCGTATGTGGTATTCCTTATCCGTCAGCCGTTAAAACTCTGTGTTCTTGTTTTGTTTTACAACCCAGCAAAAACACAGTCCAAATCGTACAATCGAAGGGAAATCTGTCGATGGAGCTGATAGGTTCGTGGAATGTGGAGGTAGGCGATCTAGACCAATGTCTCCACCTGTGGCGCTACACCGGTGGGTTCGAGATGGTGGACCAAGCGAAGCGCGAGCTTAGCAGTGATAAGGTAAAAGCGTCTGTTTCGTTCGAACAAAGCGGAATGTAAAATTTCATACGTACCTTTCTTCCTCGTCGGTCACAGAATTACGTGCAATTGATGCAGGAACGGGGCACCTTTCTACGGTCCCGCCATTTGCAGTATCTGTTAGCATTTAGCTACTGGCCCCAGCTGCAGCTGCGCGAAGGCAAAAACATTTACGAAATTCGTTCCTATCGGTTGAAGCCGGGTACCATGATCGAGTGGGGCAACAATTGGGCCCGGGCGATTAACCATCGACAGAACAACAACGAAGCGTTTGCCGGATACTTCTCACAGATCGGACGGCTTTACAACGTGCATCACATTTGGTGTAAGTGTTTTGCTGATGGTTCTAGGAGCTATCGTTGGACACTAAACACGCGCGCTATTTTGTTTCACTTTCACAGGTTACAAGGATCTGCAAGGAAGAAAGGAAACGCGTGAATCGGCCTGGCGATCGCCCGGTTGGGACGAATGCGTTGCGTACACCGTGCCACTGATCCGCGAAATGCACTGCCGCATACTGGCCCCGACAGAGTTCTCGCCGACCCAGTAGTAGAGAGAGAGAGAGAGGTTTTGCTTGTGGGAAACCGTGGACATGTTGGTTGTTGTTGCTGCCTTGTTTATTGAAAAAAATCTCCCCAACGTCGGAAAAGAAGAAGCAGCAGCGCTATTTGCGCGTGTGTGTGTATGCTGGGTCAATTAATTAGTTGCAAATTGCATTTTTCATTTTTCCTTTGTTAGAATGTATCTAACCTCATTCACACATGCATTTATAATGTTAGTTCGCGATTTTTGTTTCCTTTTTCCGGCCAAATAGAAAGTGCTCTATATTTTATCTACAAACCAACTGAATGTCGCTCTTTTTCTTATTGTAACATTATTCTTCATGCTGTTTAGATTCATGTATATTTCCCCCCGGTATGAAACATGTGATGCATAGTGCGGGATTTCGCTTGAACAGATCGTGCAAAGATCGCCATGTAGTATTTTTCCTCAAACGATTATGTTTAAGAGACATATTTCAAAAAATGATGACCTTCCTTCCCTAGTGGAAGAGTTTAACAGGTCACGTTTACGACTTATTGTTATGTATCTTGAATCACATATTGTGTAAAAGATGCCGGCCAAAAGACGTACCTCGGAATGACCACAAAACGATTAGAGTGGATCCTCCACTTGAAGTTTACTCTCAAAATCTTCTACGGATCATTGCTGGTCGGAGAAAGGTTTGTAGGCTTCTTAACAATGTTTATCTACCGCAGTCGGTTGCCTATCTGATTGAACGATCTCTCGACGTACCGGGTCAAAATCTGCCACAAGACCACATTTCCTTCTTTTCCTCAAGTCAATCCTTGTTATAGGAAAACGTTTCGGATGGTATTTAATAATAGTTTTGACGTTGGAAACTATCAAAGAGGATTCCGAAACGGAAAATCAACCACTGACCAGATATTCACCATGCGACAAATCTTGGAGAAGATGGCGGAACAGCAGCTACACTCCTACCATCTCTTCATTGATTTTAAAGCCGCATACGATAGCATAGCCAGGGTAAAACTAGACGACGCAATGAGCTCATTTGGAATCCTGGCCAAACTTACCAGGCTTGTACGTATGACGATGACCAACATCACATGCCAGGTGAAGGTGGATGGAAAACTCTCAGGGCCCTTTGCTACTACCACCAAGGGTCTGCGCCAGGGAGACGGGTTTGCTTGCCTCCTATTCAATCTGGCGCTAGAGAGGACCATCCAAGAGGCGTAAACTTTGGAGAAGTCCAAATCTTGGCAAACGCTGATGACATAGACATCATTGGTTTGAGGCTCTCCTATATAGCAGAAGCTTACCAAAGGATCGAGCATGCGGCACTGAACCTCTGGTTGGAGATCAACGAGGCAAAAACCAACCTTTTAGGCCGTCCACATGGACAGAGGAGGCGTGGTAGGCCTAAACTGAGATGGAGTGATGGCGTTGATGCGTCCGCCAGAACGGCCGGGATTATTGATTTGGCAGACGACGGCGCTAAACCGTGAGCGGTATCGAGGATTGTTGCAGCAGGCCAAGACCGCGAAGCGGTTGTAGCGCCTGATAAGGAAGTAAGTTTGACGTTGCTGAAATGTGCGGATGACTTCAATAGATATCTACGTAGTCGAAAGCACGCAAAGGCTTCTGTCTAATGCTTCAGTCGCTCGTTCTAAGTAAGTAATTAGAAGAGATTGACCAAAGTGCTGCGAGGTTTAACGGTCGTACAAACTTGCCAGGCCAATCCAGTCAATCCAGCTGAACCAACCAAAATACAAAAAAAGTAATCGATAAACTTCACCCAATCGGGACGATGTTTTCGTGACATTTTTTATAGGAAAATAGGGAAACAAAAGCTTCGGATACCTGTATAAAAAAAAGAAAGAGAAAAGAGTAATCTGTTTCGCATTTTGTGAGTATGTATTTGTTTGAATGGATGTGACTTCCGCTGCATTCTTTTCAATCTGTGCCACCACCACTTCACATCCTCAGCGTCCTTGCACTCGTTCCTGCCCGTACTACCCTACTACTCGTCACTCGATCTCGTTGGCTTGCTTGCTGCTATGCTTGTTATTCACATTAGTTAATCGTATGTACAAAAAAGTCGAATCGCCTAACTGTGTTGCCTAACTGATACTGCTACACTGTGCTACCTGGGTCTTCTCTCTCTTCTACCCTACGGATCCTCTCAATATGATACAGGAACTAGAGTAGTGTAAGGGGGAGCGGTGTATGTTTGTCCTTGCTCTACCACACACGCCAGACACGCACACACACACACGCGCGCACACAAACACAATAGAGGCCAGCTAGAATACCATCCATTTGCAATAGAAAAGCCCACCAATAATTCTAACAGCAGGTTGTAAGGGGACAGAATATAGCTACAGAGAAATTGTATTGTATTGTCCGTTACGCAAACACACCCAGCCGTGCGTCATCCATCCACAGAAAGCAACGGGCGTGAAGTAAAAAAAAGAAGGATTATTGAATACGATTCGATTATATTAGTAACGTTTGGTTGTTGTGGCTGCTGTTCACTGTCATTTCGATTCCCTTTCTTTAGTTAGCTATTCGAGCAGATTCCTTGGTATTATCCACGTTACGCCACTTCAACTATCCATCAGCACACACACACACGCGCGCACACAAACACAATAGAGGCCAGCTAGAATACCATCCATTTGCAATAGAAAAGCCCACCACTAATTCGAACAGCAGGTTGTAAGGGGACAGAATATAGCTACGAAGAAATTGTACTGTATTGTCCGTTACGCAAACACACCCAGCCGTGCGTCATCCATCCACAGAAAGCAACGGGCGAGAAGTAAAAAAAAAGGATTATTGAATACGATTTGATTATATTAGTAACGTTTGGTTGTTGTGGCTGCTGTTCACTGTCATTTCGATTCCCTTTCTTTAGTTAGCTATTCGAGCAGATTCCTTGGTATTATCCACGTTACGCCACTTTAACTATCCACCAACTCTTCTCTTTCCTGTTCCGTGCAACCTCCCCGCCCCTCCTACACTTCTTGTCTAGATAAAATCCTTTACAAATTACGTGTGTCCATACGGTGACTTGCATACAGGGTGCGACTTTAGTGAAGGATGGCTGCCCTCTGTCTCAAATTTAAACTTCTTTATAATGCATTAAGACAAATGTGTTATTTATATGCTGTTTGTGTGTGTATGTGTGTGTGTGTTTGTTTAGCGGCGTGAACAATTCTATTAGCTGTGAATGCGTGGCGAAATTCTTTTACATGGTTTTGGTTATTCCGTCCGCGTTCCTAGAGTATTGGGGTAGCATTATCATTATTAATATGACTTTTATATTTATCCTGCTATAAACTTCACAAGCATACGCGTATTATGTTATTTCTTTTTTATTCTTTTTCTTGCCCGTTTCTGTGTGTTTGCTGTTTTTTTTGTTGTTTGTTCATTTTTCTCTTATTATATTAAACGCGGCTGGCGGCTGTGTTTGCTGCTACTGGGTTTGCTTTCGTTTACTTTACTTTTATTAGATTGTTTTTGTTTTGTTTGCTACTGTTGCCGCTATAATTATTATGGTTGTTTTGTTTTTTTTTTTATTTTGTTCAACGCTTTGCTGCGGTAAAAATGGTGGTGTGCATGTTGTTATGAGGCATCTAATATTTCCTTTACAATCTCATTGTTTGTCTTGTAACTACTTCTGGTTCACTCCGTTCCGTTTCGGCTACTGCTATCTTTTGTTCGCTAAAGCAATGGATTTTTATTAAAAAAAAAAAACGATTACACTACACCACTTGTGTAATTTATTCACATTATTTCGTCTTCTCCTTTCGTACTACCATTTCCATTTTTCATCGCTAATATCCGCAATTGTAGTGATTATTCTTACTTAGTTTATATTGTTAATAAGAGTTGTTCTTCTATTAGCTTACACGGTTCACGATCGGTTTTACCACAAACCGACCACCACCCCTCTCTGTTTCACTCTCCTGCACTGCAACCCGAAGTGGGGGGAACTGATTGTTTGGCCTGTCTTTTACTCCACACAAGCATTAGAAAGATGAAAGATACTTACTTCTACTACTACCATCAGTTGTTAGCGGTATAAAGGAAAGCAGCCGCAAAGAGCACCATATCTCGATCATTCTCAAGAGAAGAGTATTTTACCGCTTTTAAACCCCCCCTCTTTGCAATTCGACTCCTTTTCTCTGGTGGTAAATTTAAAGAAGAAAGATAAGAGTTGCAAGAACTTTGCAAGATTTTGATAAAAATTGCCTCCCATTTTTATGTGTGTTTTCGTGTTTTTTTTGTTTGCTAAGCCCGTGACGCCATTTCATAGTGATTAGTACTTACATTTCTGCCTGCCCGTTTTGCTATAGCCTCCCTTTAAACGGCCAATTCATTAAATCGGCTTTTACCGCGACCACCGCCTCGGGTCGGTTAGAAATGGTCACATTATATTGTCTAAAGGATGTGTTTTCGTGTCCGCACGCACTGTTTTGCTTAATCAATTAATCGCTTTGTCTGTTCGCTGTATCATATATTGTGTTGGAGTGTGTGTGTGTGTGTGTGTGTGCTTTTACCGCGACCACCGCCTCGGGTCGGTTAGAAATGGTCACATTATATTGTCTAAAGGATGTGTTTTCGTGTCCGCACGCACTGTTTTGCTTAATCAATTAATCGCTTTGTCTGTTCGCTGTATCATATATTGTGTTGGAGTGTGTGTGTGTGTGTGTGTGTGTGTGTGTGTGTGTGTGTGTGTGTGTGTGTGTGTGTGTGTGTGTGTGTGTGTGTGTGTGTGTGTGTGTGTGTGTGTGTGTGTGTGTGTGTGTGTGTGTGTGTGTGTGTGTGTGTGTGTGTGCTGGTTTTGCTTTCTTCCATTTTCCCTCTTTATTATTGACTTTGTCTGCTTGTTTCAGATCTGCCAAGGCTGCGCAAAAAAGTTTTGCCATTTGCGTGTTGCTGTTATAAAGGATATTGTGTGATTATATACGTTATACTACTTAATTTTGTGTCTGTATAATCTTATAAATGCACCCGATCGATAGAAACACACTCTTTACCTTTCCTCCTTATACACACACGCACACAAAACGTTCCTTCTCTTCTAATGCCATTACGAGCGTGCCACACACTGCCCCACAATTATATACCTAGGTATGCCTTTTTTATCTAATTACTTTAGCTCTCCTCCTTCTTTTAGCTTAGCACAACGAAAGCTTAGCCATTCCGGGATCCGGTTCCGGTGTGTTTGTGTTGTCTGGTGTTGTGGTGACGAATCAAATATTTGCATTTTCAAATGGGAAAAGCAATACCATCCTATCGGAGATTTAAACGAGACACACCACTACCGGGCGCACACCACCATAGCATATAGAAACCTTGCCATAATTATGGCAAGGGGAATTTTATCTACACTAAACCATATTAGTACGAAACTTAACGCATACGTAACGAATGTGTGTGTGTGTGTGCTTTTTTATCGCCGAATTTAGAAGGAAAAAAAACAAAAATGGAACCGCACACGAATTCAACTTCTTGGTGTCTTGTCCAAGGTGGGGTTTGGTGTTTCCGATGCTAATCTACAGAAAAGCCTTTTTAAATTTGAAATAAATGATGAGTTTTATAAACAAGGCTTATTAAATCAATCAGATTTCGCAGCTCAAACATTAATCACATTCTCGCAGTCTCGCAGTCGCAAAAGATAAGCTAAGAATAAACCCATTTTCTACATAACACAATCAAACTCTTTCCAACGTAACGCGCATAAACCATCCAGCCCCAGTTTTTTGTTAACTTTTCCGGTAGGGTTCTACCACTCTGCTTAAGAAGAAGCAATGGATAGTAGTAGCGTTGAGTATTTTTAATATTTCTTCGTTTTTGTGGTTAATTTAATGGTCTTTAAATGTATTTCCAATTTAGTACGAAGATTAGAGCGGGATCAAGAAATGGTTCAATTGTATAGCATCTTGACTAGACATCCTTTCGGCGGTACGATAGATAGAGGGGAGGGGGGCGAGAACATAAAACACACGTTCCGAAAGAATTAACGAAAAAACAACATGTGCGCGTGTTGCCATCGAACTGCGTTTATATCCAAAAGCTAGTACGGCGATCGTTTCCAAATATTTAACAATTTCCTAAGACAACCCACCAAAACCCGTCTCGGATTTGGGGCAAAATAAAACAAAACTAAAACAAAAAAAACACAAACCACATTTTCTCGGTAGTAGTTGTCGTCTGTTCGTCTTAACAATACAATTATTAAAGCTGAAACCGAATATGTGTGTGTGTGTGTGTTTTTGTGTGTGGTGGGTGCCTTTTAGAGCGCATGGTAACACAGAACAAACGAGGGAAAGCAACAAACACATACATAAAACATACGCGAGTACATTTATCAAAACGTCAAAAAACACACACACACAGCTAGCAGTGCAATGTGTCTGTGTGTGTGTGGCGCACCCAGGCGCACCCAGGCAACAACCGATTAATTCCAAACTTTCTCTATTGCATGCTCGAAACGAATCATTACTCCAAATTGATTGATCTATTGATCGATCAGTCTAACTCCGTGTGGCCAGCTGCGTGTCAACTCGTCATCTCGTTAATCGCTTCAGAATCGTCCTTTCTTCTTTTACACACACACACACATACCGATCCTACGTCACTCAGCTGAGAACACTCACGCACTGGGGGGTGATACCAACACACTCGAACTATTTCCGGGGAGGGGTACGATACTACTGGCCGCAAGCCTTGCAGCAATCCGCGATAAGGAGAGGCCGGTTTTGCTTATTACATCGAATGCTGACTCGATATGGTCATCCATCTGGATGACTGATGCTATAGCGATCCAGCCGGGAAGCTGGTGGAACTGTTACTGTGCGCCAGGCTCAGCATCGAACCGGACAGGCTGCCCTCCTCGTCCGGGTACGTTTCTTTCGATGCTTCTGCTAAGGCCAGTGCACTGTAGAGAAAGTGTGTTGTAAGTAATGTCCGTAAGTCATCAATACACGGTACGGTGGTGGGCAACCCTTACCTGAAGCCCATGCGGGCAGATTCTTCATCAAATGCCTCAAGCTGCTTGTCGTGTTTCTCCTTCAGCTGGCGGATTCGCTCGGCACGCTCCTGATTGAACTGCTGCAGCTCAGTTTCCATCTGAATAGGAAAATAGGGAAACAAAAGCTTCGGATACCTGTATAAAAAAAAGAAAGAGAAAAGAGTAATCTGTTTCGCATTTTGTGAGTATGTATTTGTTTGAATGGATGTGACTTCCGCTGCATTCTTTTCAATCTGTGCCACCACCACTTCACATCCTCAGCGTCCTTGCACTCGTTCCTGCCCGTACTACCCTACTACTCGTCACTCGATCTCGTTGGCTTGCTTGCTGCTATGCTTGTTATTCACATTAGTTAATCGTATGTACAAAAAAGTCGAATCGCCTAACTGTGTTGCCTAACTGATACTGCTACACTGTGCTACCTGGGTCTTCTCTCTCTTCTACCCTACGGATCCTCTCAATATGATACAGGAACTAGAGTAGTGTAAGGGGGAGCGGTGTATGTTTGTCCTTGCTCTACCACACACGCCAGACACGCACACACACACACGCGCGCACACAAACACAATAGAGGCCAGCTAGAATACCATCCATTTGCAATAGAAAAGCCCACCACTAATTCGAACAGCAGGTTGTAAGGGGACAGAATATAGCTACGAAGAAATTGTACTGTATTGTCCGTTACGCAAACACACCCAGCCGTGCGTCATCCATCCACAGAAAGCAACGGGCGAGAAGTAAAAAAAAAGGATTATTGAATACGATTTGATTATATTAGTAACGTTTGGTTGTTGTGGCTGCTGTTCACTGTCATTTCGATTCCCTTTCTTTAGTTAGCTATTCGAGCAGATTCCTTGGTATTATCCACGTTACGCCACTTTAACTATCCACCAACTCTTCTCTTTCCTGTTCCGTGCAACCTCCCCGCCCCTCCTACACTTCTTGTCTAGATAAAATCCTTTACAAATTACGTGTGTCCATACGGTGACTTGCATACAGGGTGCGACTTTAGTGAAGGATGGCTGCCCTCTGTCTCAAATTTAAACTTCTTTATAATGCATTAAGACAAATGTGTTATTTATATGCTGTTTGTGTGTGTATGTGTGTGTGTGTTTGTTTAGCGGCGTGAACAATTCTATTAGCTGTGAATGCGTGGCGAAATTCTTTTCACATGGTTTTGGTTATTCCGTCCGCGTTCCTAGAGTATTGGGGTAGCATTATCATTATTAATATGACTTTTATATTTATCCTGCTATAAACTTCACAAGCATACGCGTATTATGTTATTTCTTTTTTATTCTTTTTCTTGCCCGTTTCTGTGTGTTTGCTGTTTTTTTTGTTGTTTGTTCATTTTTCTCTTATTATATTAAACGCGGCTGGCGGCTGTGTTTGCTGCTACTGGGTTTGCTTTCGTTTGCTTTACTTTTATTAGATTGTTTTTGTTTTGTTTGCTACTGTTGCCGCTACAATTATTATGGTTGTTTTGTTATTTTTATTTTGTTCAACGCTTTGCTGCGGTAAAAATGGTGGTGTGCATGTTGTTATGAGGCATCTAATATTTCCTTTACAATCTCATTGTTTGTCTTGTAACTACTTCTGGTTCACTCCGTTCCGTTTCGGCTACTGCTACCTTTTGTTCGCTAAAGCAATGGATTTTTATTAAAAAAAAAAAACGATTACACTACACCACTTGTGTAATTTATTCACATTATTTCGTCTTCTCCTTTCGTACTACCATTTCCATTTTTCATCGCTAATATCCGCAATTGTAGTGATTATTCTTACTTAGTTTATATTGTTAATAAGAGTTGTTCTTCTATTAGCTTACACGGTTCACGATCGGTTTTACCACAAACCGACCACCACCCCTCTCTGTTTCACTCTCCTGCACTGCAACCCGAAGTGGGGGGAACTGATTGTTTGGCCTGTCTTTTACTCCACACAAGCATTAGAAAGATGAAAGATACTTACTTCTACTACTACCATCAGTTGTTAGCGGTATAAAGGAAAGCAGCCGCAAAGAGCACCATATCTCGATCATTCTCAAGAGAAGAGTATTTTACCGCTTTTAAACCCCCCCTCTTTGCAATTCGACTCCTTTTCTCTGGTGGTAAATTTAAAGAAGAAAGATAAGAGTTGCAAGAACTTTGCAAGATTTTGATAAAAATTGCCTCCCATTTTTATGTGTGTGTGTGTGTGTGTGTGTGTGTGTGTGTGTGTGTGTGTGTGTGTGTGTGTGCTGGTTTTGCTTTCTTCCATTTTCCCTCTTTATTATTGACTTTGTCTGCTTGTTTCAGATCTGCCAAGGCTGCGCAAAAAAGTTTTGCCATTTGCGTGTTGCTGTTATAAAGGATATTGTGTGATTATATACGTTATACTACTTAATTTTGTGTCTGTATAATCTTATAAATGCACCCGATCGATAGAAACACACTCTTTACCTTTCCTCCTTATACACACACGCACACAAAACGTTCCTTCTCTTCTAATGCCATTACGAGCGTGCCACACACTGCCCCACAATTATATACCTAGGTATGCCTTTTTTATCTAATTACTTTAGCTCTCCTCCTTCTTTTAGCTTAGCACAACGAAAGCTTAGCCATTCCGGGACACCGGGTTCCGGTGTGTTTGTGTTGTGTGGTGTTGTGGTGACGAATTAAATATTTGCACATGGGATGTTTTGCGAATGGGAAAAGCAATACCATCCAATCGGAGATTTAAAAGAGACACACCACTACCGGGCGCACACCACCACAGCATATAGAAACCTTGCCATAATTATCGCAAGGGGAATTTTATCTACACTAAACCATATTAGTACGAAACTTAACGCATACGTAACGAATGTGTGTGTGTGTGCTTTTTTACCGCCGAATTTAGAAGGAAAAAAAAAAAACAAAAATGGAACCGCACACGAATTCAACTTCTTGGTGGCTTGTCCAAGGTGGGGTTTGGTGTTTCCGATGCTAATCTACAGAAAAGCCTTTTTAAATTTGAAATAAATGATGAGTTTTATAAACAAGGCTTATTAAATCAATCAGATTTCGCAGCTCAAACATTAATCACATTCTCGCAGTCTCGCAGTCGCAAAAGATAAGCTAAGAATAAACCCATTTTCTACATAACACAATCAAACTCTTTCCAACGTAACGCGCATAAACCATCCAGCCCCAGTTGTTTGTTTACTTTTCCGGTAGGGTTCTACCATTCTGCTTAAGAAGAAGCAATGGATAGTAGTAGCGTTGAGTATTTTTAATATTTCTTCGTATTTGTGGTTAATTTAATGTTCTTTAAATGTATTTCCAATTTAGTACGAAGATTAGAGCGGGATCAAGAAATGGTTCAATTGTATAGCATCTTGACTAGACATCCTTTCGGCGGTACGATAGATAGAGGGGAGGGGGGCGAGAACATAAAACACACGTTCCGAAAGAATTAACGAAAAAACAACATGTGCGCGTGTTGCCATCGAACTGCGTTTATATCCAAAAGCTAGTACGGCGATCGTTTCCAAATATTTAACAATTTCCTAAGACAACCCACCAAAACCCGTCTCGGATTTGGGGCAAAACAAAACAAAACTAAAAAAAAAACACAAACCACATTTTCTCGGTAGTAGTTGTCGTCTGTTCGTCTTAACAATACAATTATTAAAGCTGAAACCGAATATGTGTGTGTGTGTTTTTGTGTGTGGTAGGTGCCTTTTAGAGCGCATGGTAACACAGAACAAACGAGGGAAAGCAACAAACACATACATAAAACATACGCGAGTACATTTATCAAAACGTCAAAAAACACACACACACAGCTAGCAGTGCAATGTGTCTGTGTGTGTGTGGCGCACCCAGGCGCACCCAGGCAACAACCGATTAATTCCAAACTTTCTCTATTGCATGCTCGAAACGAATCATTACTCCAAATTGATTGATCTATTGATCGATCAGTCTAACTCCGTGTGGCCAGCTGCGTGTCAACTCGTCATCTCGTTAATCGCTTCAGAATCGTCCTTTCTTCTTTTACACACACACACACATACCGATCCTACGTCACTCAGCTGAGAACACTCACGCACTGGGGGGTGATACCAACACACTCGAACTATTTCCGGGGAGGGGTACGATACTACTGGCCGCAAGCCTTGCAGCAATCCGCGATAAGGAGAGGCCGGTTTTGCTTATTACATCGAATGCTGACTCGATATGGTCATCCATCTGGATGACTGATGCTATAGCGATCCAGCCGGGAAGCTGGTGGAACTGTTACTGTGCGCCAGGCTCAGCATCGAACCGGACAGGCTGCCCTCCTCGTCCGGGTACGTTTCTTTCGATGCTTCTGCTAAGGCCAGTGCACTGTAGAGAAAGTGTGTTGTAAGTAATGTCCGTAAGTCATCAATACACGGTACGGTGGTGGGCAACCCTTACCTGAAGCCCATGCGGGCAGATTCTTCATCAAATGCCTCAAGCTGCTTGTCGTGTTTCTCCTTCAGCTGGCGGATTCGCTCGGCACGCTCCTGATTGAACTGCTGCAGCTCAGTTTCCATCTGAACGGGGGGAAGAACATATACGTGTAATTATTATTATTATTTATTCAATACTGTTTGCCTCAAGGGCTTTACAATAATAGATGATAGACGAGACACATTAGGAAGTGGTAGACAGAATACGGGAAGGGAACCCAGCAAAGGATAGATTGTGGTCAAACAAATCACCCACGAAATTGAAATCCGATAGCACCCGCTCCCAAGGATCACTTTGAGAGAACCGAGTGTGTTGCATGGGGATGAGGAGAGGTGGGCAGGCGATAGGATGGGATATAACGGGGGAATGGCCGCCAGGAGGATAGGACAGTCGATGTTGGATAGAAGGGTGTTGGCAATAAGTAGCTTTGTCTAACTTTGTCTACATCCCAAAATCGCTGCTAGATCCAATTCACATCCTTGACGGGTAGCGTGTGTTGGATACCTTTCGGCGATCCCCGGCACATTTTGATTCCACACTGCATTTTGCCCCTTTCCTTTGGGCATGGTAAGATCGGCTTGTCCGGGTACCGTCTCCAAACCTTTCCCTTTCCCAAGAAATAGAGGAGTTGGCCGCCATAAGTCCCCTACAGTAATAACGCAGCATTTTTCCACACAAAGGATGAGCCCGTTGGAGATACACCAATCCGCAAATGCATCAGCGTAGCTATAGAGGGAGTGGAATTCACGAGCCGAGGACACAGAAAGATAGAACTTAACATCGTCGGCATACATCAGACATCCGTTTGGTGTCAGAGAACTGATAGAGTCCGCGATGAAAACAGAAAATAACAAAGGACTCAAGACGCCGCCCTGAGGAACCCCAGATTTGCCAAAGAATGGATCGGAAAGAACCCTCGCTACTCTTGCGCGTCCTATTATACGAGGGCTGACAATAAAGTAAGGTATCCAACGCTGCAACTTCGCCGGATCACGCGCTAGACGAAATCTGACAACAGCGCCGTGTTCCTTGGTTCCCCCACTACCACTTTGCTGCTGGGTAAGGCTTCCCCGACCGCTCAGTCTTGGCTGAGCAACCGTCAATGATGGAGGTACCCCTCGCGTCAGCGTCCAAGTGCGAATTGCGTTCTGTAATACGTTTTTTGAGTGCGAAAAAGGTGACACCTATTGAAATCCATCGTCAACTGGTTGAAGTTTACGAGGAAAAGTGTATGGACATAAAAAACGTGCGTAAGTGGAGCCGCGAGTTCAATTCCGGGCGCACTAATGTTCACGACGAGGAGAGAAGGGGCCGACCATCGGTCTCGGATGCGATTGTTCAAGCAGTGGAGACAGAAATGCTCAAAAATCGCCGTGCGACAATTAGGGATTTGGAAGAGAAGCTTGAAGGAGTGTGAAGCAGCGAAACAATCCGTCATATCCTTGTGAACAACTTGCAGTATCACAAAGTTTCTGCCCGATGGGCGCCCGCACACAGCCAAAGTTACCCTTGACCTGCAAAAGAAATTTGGCTGGGACATCATCGATCACCCTCCCTATAGTCCCGACGTGACTACCCCAAGTGACTACCACATGTTCCCCGCCCTGAAAAAACATCTCGGAGGGAAGAAGTTTGAAAGTGATGCGGAGGTTCAGAAAGAGGTCAACACCTGGCTGTGCGAGGCGGACGGAGAGTGGTATTCTGCCGGCATAGACAAGTTCATCGTGCCGATGCGCAAGGTGTTGGAAAAAAATAGCGATTATGTAGAAAAGTAGCCAAGACCTTGGCCTTTCAAACGGTGTATCGCTTTTTGTAAATAAGTCATTTTCTATGAAAAAAAAATTGGAGACCTTACTTTATTGTCAGCCCTCGTATATGCGGTCCTTTAGGTAGGAACAGAACCAGAGGAGAAGGGGCTCACCGAATCCCATACGCTCGAGCTTGGCCAAGAGTAGCCTATGGGGCAAGTAGTCGAACGCTACCTTGAAGTCTGTATAAATGACATCAACCTGTTTAACCGCGCTCATATGCGGGAAAAGTTCGAGCATGAAAGACATAAGGAGGTTCGACAAGGTGGAGCGTCTAGGCATGAAACCATGCTGGGAAGAATTGATAAGCGGGTGTACTATAGGGTGGATTGAAGAGTGAGTAATAGTCTCGAGGACTCCCTCGGTAGTTGGAAGGATTAGTGCGGCATCCCTGCTTGAAGATCGAAATCAGAAAGGCCAATTTCCAGAGCGAGGACCTAGATCAGCACTGAAGAATAAAATGGATTTTTCACAATGCACGAAAATTTACCTTGCTCTCGAGCAGCGCCCGGCGCACGCTGACACGATCCTCCAATTCCTTACGCTCGCGATCGCGTTGCGCTTGCGCCTGCATGCGATTTTTGCTCTGGTAAGCGGTCAGTATGTCCAGCTCGTACTGTAACCGATCCTTTAGCTGGTGGCACTCCACTTCTTGGCTCTCGTCCAAACGAAGGCTCTGCTTCTGCAGCATATCAGCAATACTTTGTTCATACTGTCACCGTCAAATAGTAATGTGTTGGAGTGAAAATTCCGGTGCAACGTGGGCCGCAAACAAAACAAAAAACAACCTACCTGATCACCGAGCAGTGTTAACTTACGATGTTGCTCTTCCTTTAGTTGCTTTATCACAGCCTTTTGTTCTTCCTTAGGTGTTGTCTGCAGTATCTGCCGCTTCAGTGCCTTATACTGGATTGTTTGTGTTTTACACGTTTCACGAAACTGTTTCCTAATCTGGAGTTCTTTTTGCTGTTTGAACACGAAAGAAGGAAAGTTTGCATTTGCCATCTCACGTTTGACCATCGTCCAGTGCGGCGTCCTTACCTTCAGGCTCTTTGGTTGCTGTTTCAATTCGAGTGCGTGTCTTCGTAACAACTCTCGCTCGGCCCTGTCCATGTACTCCTTTTGGTTTCGCAGTTCACTTTCATGTTGTTTTGATATCTGCAGCAGCGACGAGCAAAATGGAAGGAAAACATGAAGTGAACAGAGTGGTTGGACCCAAAATTAATAAAAACAGTGCAACACGTACCTGCTCTTCTCTGAGTGCATGTACACTCTTTTGCTGGCGATACTCGAGATCTTGAGTTTTTTCGTGGTGTTTGATTAGCATGGCATGTGCTTGCTCCAGCTGTTGCTGCTTCTTACTGAGCTCCTGTAATATTTGAGTTTTATTTTGACGTGTTAAACAATTGGCTTATGGACAAGAAAATGGCTTCCACACTTACGTCACGTAAAAGTTGATCCTCGAGATCATGCAGCAGTCCCATCTTTTTCCTGCGGAACTTTCGCATCTCCAGCTCGATGTAATTTTTCTGTACCCGCAACAATCGCTGCTCCTCCTGCTGTTCCGCCAGCTTAAGGTTATCCTTCTGCGATCTGCAGGGAATGGGGGTTGATGTGTAAATGGAAGATTTGTTAGTATACTGGGAACGTAAAACGGTCACTCGGAAAACACTCACTGCAACGTTGCATCCCGCTGCCGTTTGGGCGTCGTGTCGTCCATCGAGAGCTCCCGTTTCCAGCGTTCCTTGTTCGCCTTGTACTCCTTCTTTCGA